>OX453319.1:4180793-4343642 GCA_949710035.1 Crambus lathoniellus
AGGGGTAGGGTAGGGGTAGGGTAGGGGTAGGGTAGGGGTAGGGTAGGGGTAGGGTAGGGGTAGGGTAGGGGTAGGGTAGGGGTAGGGTAGGGGTAGGGTAGGGGTAGGGTAGGGTAGGGGTAGGGTAGGGGTAGGGTAGGGGTAGGGTAGGGGTAGGGTAGGGGTAGGGTAGGGGTAGGGTAGGGGTAGGGTAGGGGTAGGGTAGGGGTAGGGTAGGGGTAGGGTAGGGGTAGGGTAGGGGTAGGGTAGGGGTAGGGTAGGGGTAGGGTAGGGGTAGGGTAGGGGTAGGGTAGGGGTAGGGTAGGGGTAGGGTAGGGGTAGGGTAGGGGTAGGGTAGGGTAGGGTAGGGGTAGGGTAGGGGTAGGGTAGGGGTAGGGTAGGGGTAGGGTAGGGGTAGGGTAGGGGTAGGGTAGGGGTAGGGTAGGGGTAGGGTAGGGGTAGGTAGGGGTAGGGTAGGGGTAGGGTAGGGGTAGGGTAGGGGTAGGGTAGGGGTAGGGTAGGGGTAGGGTAGGGGTAGGGTAGGGGTAGGGTAGGGGTAGGGTAGGGGTAGGGTAGGGGTAGGGTAGGGGTAGGGTAGGGGTAGGGTAGGGGTAGGGTAGGGGTAGGGTAGGGGTAGGGTAGGGGTAGGGTAGGGTAGGGTAGGGGTAGGGTAGGGGTAGGGTAGGGTAGGGTAGGGGTAGGGTAGGGGTAGGGTAGGGGTAGGGTAGGGGTAGGGTAGGGGTAGGGTAGGGGTAGGGTAGGGGTAGGGTAGGGTAGGGTAGGGGTAGGGTAGGGGTAGGGTAGGGGTAGGGTAGGGGTAGGGGTAGGGTAGGGTAGGGTAGGGTAGGGTAGGGGTAGGGTAGGGGTAGGGTAGGGTAGGGTAGGGGTAGGGTAGGGGTAGGGTAGGGGTAGGGTAGGGGTAGGGTAGGGGTAGGGTAGGGGTAGGGTAGGGGTAGGGTAGGGGTAGGGTAGGGGTAGGGTAGGGGTAGGGTAGGGGTAGGGTAGGGGTAGGGTAGGGGTAGGGTAGGGGTAGGGTAGGGGTAGGGTAGGGGTAGGGTAGGGGTAGGGTAGGGGTAGGGTAGGGGTAGGGTAGGGGTAGGGTAGGGGTAGGGTAGGGGTAGGGTAGGGGTAGGGTAGGGGTAGGGTAGGGGTAGGGTAGGGGTAGGGTAGGGGTAGGGTAGGGGTAGGGTAGGGGTAGGGTAGGGGTAGGGTAGGGGTAGGGTAGGGGTAGGGTAGGGGTAGGGTAGGGGTAGGGTAGGGGTAGGGTAGGGGTAGGGTAGGGTAGGGTAGGGGTAGGGTAGGGGTAGGGTAGGGGTAGGGTAGGGGTAGGGTAGGGGTAGGGTAGGGGTAGGGTAGGGGTAGGGTAGGGGTAGGGTAGGGGTAGGGTAGGGGTAGGGTAGGGGTAGGGTAGGGGTAGGGTAGGGGTAGGGTAGGGGTAGGGTAGGGGTAGGGTAGGGGTAGGGTAGGGGTAGGGTAGGGTAGGGTAGGGGTAGGGTAGGGGTAGGGTAGGGGTAGGGTAGGGGTAGGGTAGGGGTAGGGTAGGGGTAGGGTAGGGGTAGGGTAGGGGTAGGGTAGGGGTAGGGTAGGGGTAGGGTAGGGGTAGGGTAGGGTAGGGTAGGGGTAGGGTAGGGGTAGGGTAGGGGTAGGGTAGGGGTAGGGTAGGGGTAGGGTAGGGGTAGGGTAGGGGTAGGGTAGGGGTAGGGTAGGGGTAGGGTAGGGGTAGGGTAGGGGTAGGGTAGGGGTAGGGTAGGGGTAGGGTAGGGGTAGGGTAGGGGTAGGGTAGGGGTAGGGTAGGGTAGGGTAGGGTAGGGGTAGGGTAGGGGTAGGGTAGGGGTAGGGTAGGGTAGGGGGGTAGGGTAGGGGTAGGGTAGGGGTAGGGTAGGGGTAGGGTAGGGGTAGGGTAGGGGTAGGGTAGGGGTAGGGTAGGGGTAGGGTAGGGGTAGGGTAGGGGTAGGGTAGGGGTAGGGTAGGGGTAGGGTAGGGGTAGGGTAGGGGAGGAAAATGGATTTTTCTATTCACGTCAATTACATTGTTAATAAGGCATATCGTAATCTAGGATTCATTAAGAGAACTTGCAAACCATTCAATGACATAGAAAGCATTAAGTCCTTATATTATGCATATTGCCGTAGCATTCTTGAATACGTAAGTCCTGTATGGTCACCACAATACAAAAAGTATATACAGAGCTTAGAAGCTATTCAGAAAAAATTCGTGAAGTTTCTTAATTACAAAACAAAAAGAAGCCATAGGGATTACAACGAAAATTGTGGCCATTATAATCTTTTATCTCTTGAAACTCGCCGCGAAGTATTAGACATGTGTCTGCTGTACAATATCTTAAACAACAATTTAAATACACCTGACCTTCTCACTGGAATCGGTTTCCGTACGCCTAAATTTCGAAGTCGACATACCCCACTTTTCCATATACCAAAGTTTCGTACCAACTATACAAAAAATTCCGTCATGGCTCGTTTACCTGCCTCTTATAATAAAAGCTATAGTCAAATCGATTTGTTTAGTCTAAGCAATAGCAGGTTTAAAAAGCTATTATTTGAATGTAACATTGATAAGTAACAGGTAATATAATATTAACTCTTCTGATAAATAGTCACTGTAACCATTTTTTATAATTTCATTATTTAAGCTGGCACTCAGCATTTTGTCAATCCACCTTTAATTTGTGTGTTTGTTAACTGTAATTTAAGTGTTAATGTTTATTCTTCACTTTTAAATCTGACCGTATAAAATGTTATGAAACTCTGTAATTGGCTTAAGATTCAATACTAATGTAATAAGTTAAGTTAATATTGTTAAAAAAGCTGTTGAGTTTCTATATAAATAAACTAAACTAAACTAAACTAAACTAAAGTATACTGCAAGTAATACGATATTTGGATTACGATTAGACGGATGTTTGGGATTTTATTTGACACAGTAAAATACCAATAAAAAAAAACGGCCGGAAGCACTAGATAAATAACTGTAAAATTACATATATTTATTCCAAGTTTTAAGTAGGGCAGAGGTACCTTTTGTGGCCACTGGATTTTTTTACTTTTAAGCACTAAGTACTAAATGGTCTTAGGTATTTAAGAGACAATTTATATCTTAAATTATAGATAATTTATCAACCTTTAAAGGTAAGTACATTTTTCAAATCTAAAAAAGTAGAATAGTCTTTTTGTATATAACACAAAATGTGTGAGAGGTGCCAAATGTACCGGTTTTGGCCACTTATTGATAGTTAAACTTTTGTAAGTAGGTAATGCGAAAAATCAAAACCAAATCCAGGTTAAATCGATATATTCTAATGCGCTAGAAACCAGTCAATTGCAAAACAACAACTTAATTGTAAAAAACAAAGGTTCATAAAGTATTTCACCCAAAACAACTTTCTTAAAATTTTCATACAAACATTTTTTAAAACAGAAAATGGGATATATTGAAAAAAAAAACGAATGACTTATGGAATGCTAATGGTTGTTATTACCTTAAAATACCTTTTTTTAATTGTCTTTAGCAAAAATGGCGAAAAGTTGTTTAGAAAACTTTTAGAGCAAAAAGTGGCCAAAACCGGTACGTACAGTGGCCAAAACCGGGGCTTCTGCCCTACTTGTGATTTGCGAGTAATCCATAATTTAAAATACCCTATTTTGAGGAAACGCACCCTTAATAGGATTATTATGTAAGTGTCCTTCCAACACACCCAATAACATTTTTTCTATTCTATTCTAATGCTATATTGACTTTATAACTACTACTCACATAAATACTTCAGTAAACTATTAAACACGTAAAATATATTCCTCCATAAACCGAATCGTAAAGTCACAAGGTCACACAACGAAAATAGAATAGGCGCCAAATAACTTGGCGCGCTTTCGGCGCGTGTATGGAGAGTAGAATGGAAGGAGGACTATCTGGGGGAAAGTCGAAAAAGTGTCAAGCGTCAGTTCAAAAATCTTCCGCAACGGACGTCGGTGTAGATACATGATACAAATACAATACAAATACAAATACAAATATGATTGGTGTGAATGTAGTAGTTTGTTGACGGACTGTAGTATATACATATATATATACTACTACATAGATACGGCATACATGCCGCATCCGCCCGCGTTAGAAAATTTAATATTTTTAGTGACTAGACTCTAGAGTGACATGAATTTCCCTCATTTTATTTATGTGTGTCTTTTTTAAACATTATAAAAATTAAACAGTCGATAAAAATTGATAAATTTATGATTATGTATGTATCTTTGTTTCTTATTTTGAAAAGTGCGACTTATATCTATTCTGTGCCATAACGGAGCGGTTATGCCACAGTGTGGCCATGCTATTCGGTTCTTGCACGAAAATCTGTAAGTGTCTGTGTGGCCGATTGCGGTCAACTGACAGGCCGTTGCCTGCTGGCCACTGACCTAAATAATAGATGCCAGTGCTGCTGGCGGACTGATACTCTGTGGGGCCCTTTATGGGCAATATGCTCTTTAGACATTGATTTTAGGCATTATGAAACTTAGACATTTTGAGTTTTAGACGTCGCGCTCAGAAAGGAGTAATACGATCTGCCCGGCAAACGTTGTTGTGCCATATAAATTACAATGGACTCGGTGAACTTCTTACCACCAACATTTATACTTACACGGTAATTTTTTTATCATCCCTAATAATTTTAGGAGTTACTCTACTCATGAAAACAAACAACTTTTATTACGAGACCAAAACTGAAATCGCGAAAAAATGCACAGCTGTTCCATACAAAAGTGCATAAAATATTTAATCAAAATGTATGGAACAGCTGATATTTTTTTCGCTTTATCAGTTTTGGTCCCATAATAAAAGTTGTTTGTTTTTATGAGTAGAATAATCCCTAAATATATCCTTAATATAATCGCGAAGAAGTTAGTTATAAAAACTGCCTGCCACTGAATTTCACATAGGTATAACAAAAGTAGATAATCCAAGGCGGCTAAAACGCCAGTGATAACAATGAATTACCATTTTTATTTTATAATAAAATTTCCCTAAATAATAAGTAGCCCATGTCACTCACTCTCTAGCTCCTAAACTATCCCCATACCTCAAATCACGTCGATCCGTTGCTCCGTTTTGATGTGAAAGTCGGACAAACAAACACACTTTTACATATTATATAACATTAGTATGGATTGTATGTAGCGAGATGGCAGTATACGCAGTGTATAGCTCCGTCCTGCCCTGCAGGCTTATTCGCTAACTCATTTGACAGGTCAAAATGATCATCACGCTGCTCGGTTGCCAACTGGCAGCTGTCAAAATCGCTTTTTCGTATTCCCTAACTTCGGTGATCAACGACGAAATAGTCAGCTGAGTGATTATCACTTTGTGTCGTGCCCATAGCCACCCTAGCCGTTTTTTGTGGTCGATAGCGTCGATAGCGGTAAATTTGGTATTGCGTAGCGTCGGTGGACATCAATTTGACGTTTTTGGTGGAGATAAATGATAGACACTCTTCTTGTTGATAGCAACTACTAAGGAGCAGTGTTTTACCGAGGTAGAGTGATCTTCACTTTCTGTAAATAATATTTTGATGAAATAATTTCATTGTGCGAGTTTTAATAACGTTGACTGTGTTTTTAAACGTTCGCTGTCGTAAGTATTATCGTTTATTTTTATGCGTTATTACTAAACTTACGTTCAAAGAGCTTATTTTTAATAATGTATTTAAGATGTCTCGCGGTATTCTCATGGCGTATATTGAAGAACAAAGAAAAATGAACGCATTACGGCGCGAGCGCATACTAAGAAGAGCTCTAAGTGCACCTATGAATCTCCCTGAGCAGGAATTTGTGGCACATTTTCGCTTAAAAAAGGACTCTTTCAAGCAATTGGTTGAAGAACTAAGACCATTAATGCATTCTCAATGTCGAAAAACAGCTGTGCCTCATGAACTTAAGGTAAATTTTTATAACATAAAAGCATCCTATCATAAATAAGTACTTACTTACATAGCAATATTATCCTTTTTATTTGTCAGGTTCGTTGTCTCTTTTATTTTCAATGAAAAGTGCTTTTCAAGTGTGCTAATATTAACATCTTTTGGGTTACAGGTGTTGGCTGCATTATACTTTTATGCACAAGGATCATATCAAAAAAATGTTGCATCGTCATACTTGCTGAATATGTCACAGCCAACATTTAGCAAGTGTTTGCATGAGGTCACTGATGCACTAAATAACCAACAAATATTGCGAGCCCACATAAAATTCCCTACTTCAACTGATGAAAGGCAAAGAATAATGGAAAAGTAAGTAGTAAAACATACAATAAATAATAACATTGATAGAAAGTTTCATGTAAGAATTGTAAATTCATAGTATCAACACATTGCGACTGCGTGCATGCTCCTCACGCCCCATCAAAATATTTGTACCACCACACAACCGTAAAAACTACACCCGCAATAACTATAGGGCTCGCTGTTTAAAGTATTAATATCAGTGTATTAGCAATAAGTAAGTATAAGAAAAATAAAATATGATTGAGTCTGTATTTGCTTACAATCTAAATTATTTCAGGTTTATGGATAAATTTACATTTCCTGGAATAATTGGTTGTATCGATGGGACGCATGTAGCATTGATACGCCCAAGGGATCATGAAGAGACATATTTTAACAGAAAAAATTACCACTCCTTGAATGTTTTAATTGTAAGTACCTATATAAGTAATAAACTCAAAAATAAAAATAATTTAAAATATAATTAACTAGCGGTTCCTCGCGGTTTCACCCGCGTGGTACCCGTGGGAATATCGGGATAAAATATAGCCTATGTCACTCAGGAAGAATGTAGCTTTCTAATGGTGAAAGAATTTTCTAAATCGGTCCAGTAGTTTCGGAGCCTATTTGATGCAAACAAACAAATAAACAATCAAATCTTTCCCCTTATAACATTAGTATAGAAGTATAGATTATACCTACATGTAAACTAACATAACTTATATCTTTTTTAGATTTGTGATGCAGACCTAAACATATTACATGTTAATGCAGCATTTGGTGGTGCGGCACATGATTCTTTTGTTTGGAACCAGTCTTCAGTGAAAGACCTCATGGAAAGGCTTGCTGCTAATGGGGAACGATGTTGGCTTTTAGGTTGGTCACCTTTAATTTAATTTTTTTTGCTTATAACATACATTAACGATGCTTATGAATTAAATCCAGAAACAAATATGATTGTTTGACTCATTGTCATCTACCAATTTTATTCTAGGTGATTCTGGATATGCCCAACGGCCATGGATGATGACTCCAATTCTTGGGGCCGCTTCTGAATCGCCAGAGGAATATTACACCAACCTGCATTGCCGCGTTAGAAACACAGTTGAACGATGTATTGGACTGCTAAAAGCACGATGGCGATGTTTATTAGCTCATAGAGTCCTTCACTACGATCCTGTAACAAGTGCTAAAATAGTGAATGCTTGCGTTGTACTACATAATATTGCCAATACATACAGCATTCCAGCACCTGAATTATCAGCTGTATATGAAGATGTTGCAGAACATGTTGCACAAGAACATGTTGCAGATGAAGATGTGGAAGATAATAGTAACAATGTGCAGGTTCCTGATTTGGTGAGGAATGTATTAGTCAATAGACTCTGGCAGGCTAGACATAACTAATTATTTTAATGTTTCTTATTTTAGATGTATGGTATTTGTATATGGAGGGAGACACACAGACTGCCCCTTTCTATGTTCTTTCCTTTAACGGGCCGGCTGGCAGAAAATTCAATCTGAAATAAGCCGTGCCCCTGTACAATACTTTTTCTATTTCTTTTCTATTTTACTTTTATGTGTGTGTGTACTAAATAAGTAAATAAATAAATAAATCAATCAATCCGCCAGCCAGGCAACAGCCTGTCAGTTGGCCGCAATCAGCCACATACAGTTTTACATACAAAAACCGTATTCCATGACCGATTGCGGCCAACTGACAGGCCGTTGACTGCTGGCCTGGCGGACTGTTAATCTGTGGGGCCCTTTATGCCGTTAGTACACCGCTGCCGCGAAACTAGTAGCGTCGCCGCCTAGCGTCCGGACCGAGTTGTCGCTTGCAGGGCGCGCGTAGCTGTAACGCACTTGCCTGTTACACCTCCGCCGCGAAAACAATCGGGGAGGTGTAGCCGGCAAGTGCGCTGCAGCTACGCGCGCCCTGCAAGCGACAACTCATTTTATGACTCTTATGCCCGAATACTCGTACGCTACTTATCTTTGAGAGCGTCTTACACATCGCCCTGTCACTTTAAATGTCAAACGTATGAAAGAGATGCCATGATGTTTGAGACGCTCCCAAAGATGATTTGCGTTAGAGAATTCGGGCGTTACTTTCTTAGCTACTGTAGGGAAATCTTTGTTTCAGAGAACCCGCAGCGTGAGTGACAGGAAATACAATGGCGAATTTCTGAAACTGAAATATTTTGTATATAATTTTGATTGAAGTACCTATGTAACCTCTGAGTTTTCTTGCCAGTTCTTTCTCAGATGGGCCTTCCAAGTTTGTGAACTGAGCGATAATCATAATAAAATAAGTATATAATCATTATGTGGAATTCTTATTTGTTTTGAATAGCAGCATATCCAATATTATCTCTATGCCAAAGAATGATAGTGTTTACTAGATCACCCGAACAGCTGTACAAATAATGAACTGAAATACATACAAAGATTAATTTAAATCTGTAATAGCATTTTAGGCTATTTTATCCCGATCAACGTTCCACAAAGTCAAAGTCGCGGTGGAACAAACAGCAAATAAAACTCCTTGTTAAACTAAAAATATTTTAATTACTTAGCTACACTATCAATTAGGTACATACATACTACATTACTTATAAAAAAAACTTAACTAATTTATTGTAACAATAAATAGTAGAAAAATATTTACATACATTTATACTTAAACTATATGAGGAAAGAATGGAGAATTTGCCATTTACCTGAAAAAAAAATAAACGAATGTTAGAGCATTTTATATTACTTATACAAGACTTACTTATTTTATTACTAGCGGCCGCCCGCGCTTTCACGCCCGCGCTATACCGTTCCCTTGGGAATATCGGGATAAAAAGTATCCTATGCGTTCTTCCAGCCTATAATCTATCTGCAAATAGATGCAAATTTCATCCAGATTCGTTTAGTAGTTTTTGCGTGAAAGAGTAACAAACTTTCGCATTTATATTACTAGAAGGATATTCTAAAGTAAGTAGAACGATTCTTTTTAATGTTAGTCATAGTCATAAATTTTTATTCATATAAGTAGATTATATAAAATTAATGCATATGAATCATCCAACATTTTTTTACTATTTTTATACTTTTTGTTAAAAAGTGGATCACAATATTCAATACATTGATGGCTTAAAACACTTACCTTCTAGAAAGATTTAAATTGAGTGTTGTAATATTTTCGTTTAATCTTTCTAGAATGGCCATCTTTTCGTCGATTCTTTCTAGCTCAGCTAGCTTTTGGTCGATACGATTAAAGATGGCCACTTCCTGTGCTTTCAAATTTTCCATTCTTTCCTCGTGTTCTTGCCGCCGTTCTTCCGCACGCCTTGCCCAATCCGGAAGGTCTCTCATATCTAAAGGAAAAAAGGACAATAGATTATTATTTTATCTAATACTAGCAGATCCTCGCGCTTTTACCCGCGTGGTACCCGTTCCCTTGGGAATATCGGGATAAAATATAGCCTATGTTAATAAGGGATAATGTAGCATTCTGATGCTGGGCTGGCTGGCTAACGGCGTTAATAACGGCATGCGCGTCTTAGCGCGCTCTTTGTATCAAATTAGTGCGCTAAAACCCGGCTACACCTGTGTATTACATCAAATAGCGCGCTAATTAATGGCATTAGACGCGGGCATAAGAGTGTAAGTCCAGTAGTTTTTGAGTTTATTCATTACAAACATACAAATCTTTTCTATTAGTATAGATTACAAATGCGATAGTTTTGATGTTTGATCACAGCTGAACGGATCGGTTGAAATTTGACACAGAGATAGATTATGGTCTAGAATAGCATTAAATAAAATAAAATAAATCATGAAAATAATATTTTATTTGTACATACTTGTATCGCGACGTCGCCTTCGTTCCCTGTGTGGCGCTGATGGTTCAGGTAAACTGGATTGGTGCGGAGCCGGAGGCAAGTCTAAAGATGGTGCAGCTGCTGGTGGTGGAGTCTGTGCAGCAGGGCTAGGGTCAGGTGGGTTAGACAGAAGCTCGTTGGATGGTTGAGGAATGCTGTATTCATCTTCAAGCCATTCCTCATCCATACAAGGCGCTTCTGCCACAGTGGCCATTATGTTGGGATTGGGACTGTGATGCTGTTGGGTTGAGGTGCTGGGTTGTGGTTGGGTCATGAGAGGAGTGGACAGCGGTTGTGGAGGTTCGGGAGTGGGACCAGCTGAAGATGATGCACCAGGATCCTGCAAATGTATTATTTTTAATACTTAGTACACTATTCAATGACAACATCTATCAAAATCGTCATAATAAAAAACTGTTTTAGTACATACTATTAAGTTGTGTTTATGAATCTTCATATTTTTTGGATGATAAGGTGAATGGCCTAAGTTAATATCAGACCCATTTGAGGTATTTATATAATAAACTTACTCTGCTATTTGAGTGTGCATTAAAGTAAGGTACATTAAGGTAAAAGTAATCTTTTATTCAAAATTTCTCCTGTGTGGTTCCCGTGGGAATATCAGGATAAAAAATAGTCTATGTTACTCGGGAAGAATGTAGCTTTCTACTAGTGAAAGAATTTTCTAAATTAGTCCAGTAGTTTTGGAGCATTTTCAATGCAAAGAATCAAATCTTTCCTCTTTATAATATTAGTATAGATTAAAGAAAATTAAGTCTTACATCAAAAGGAATCTGCACTCCTGGCAATCCTTCAACTGCAACCTGCCCCACTACATTTTGAAGAATCCGTAGTTCAAATGGAGTGAGGGGGTTGAGTTTACTAGGTCCACCACCAGTCCTTGTAGCACTACGGCGGCTGTCTGCACCCTTCGTTTTTGTTTTTGCCTTCAGCTCGATCCAGTACTACAAAATAAGAAAAATAAATGAGTACTTATAATGATAAAAAACTGAATGACAATTTACACTAGTTCAGAGGACTGATAGAATCTTGCAAGTTATTTTAAAATTGATGATATAATTGATTTCATTCATATGAATAAAGGTATTATAAACAAGATTTCCAAGCTATCTTATTGTTTCAAACAATCACTATAAGAAAAATAACTTTTTAGTTTAATATGTATTAGAAGAAAATGATCATATTTATTCTACAAATAGAGTTTTATTGATGAAAGCTTTTACTTGGAGAGTGAAATTGAAATATAGCAAGTATAAGATGTACAACAGACACTGGAACTAAATACGAATGATAGGTACTTACCTAATTATCATGGTCTTAGAAAATCAACAACTTACCCTGCGCCACTGATCCCCTGACTTTGTGACTCCATCAGCCACCGCATTTAATTTTGCAGCGAGCTTGTTCCACGCTGCTGTGGCCATTTGATGACCCAGTGGACCTCGAGAACAGCGCCCCAAGGCAATATCTTTATTCTGTTCGCAAAATGTTATTAGAATATCCATTTGCCTTGGGGACACTTTACGGCTTGCAGGCATTCTAAAAAAAGTAGCATAATGAGAGAACTATCACTTTAAAATAATCTAGTAATCAATAATATCTACGTAAAATAATGAAATCTTACCTCGAAATCGAACTTGATATTATTTGTAAGAACACAAAGTGTGACTGGCGTTCACAACGTCTTCTAGCGGTTTGTAAGCCCTTAGCAGTAAAAATTATAGTTTCACACATTATTCACCGTACAAAAAGGTCATTTTAAGTTTCAAGTGGTTGCTAAGAACATGATAAGCACTTTTTCGTAAACACAAGAACTCAAAAAATGCGCCTCTTGTTATTGACAACTCAAGTGGCTATCCATAGAATCTGGCAGTTTTAAGTACGTCATATTTCTGTTATAACGAACCCACGTAACCAAGCACACTAAAATCAGTCGTATTAAACTAGTGCGGTGAATCACAACAGTCGATGTACACTCGTTAACCACGGTTGGCAACCGAACTGTCACGTGATCAAAACGTCATACGTAATACCAAATTAATGACATGCTCGGTTGGTCACTGAGGTCGGTGGACAACCGAGACTGGTTGTCCACTCTGACCAGACAAATTTAGCGAATAAGCCTGCTGTAATCAACATTACTACAACATTGTTTGACACTTTTGACAGCTCGCAATAGAGCCCCTAATTTTCTTGTAACACGATTAGGTATATCTGGGACATTACAACAATTCATCATCATCATCATCATTTCAGCCGTACGACGCCCACTGCTGGGCATAGGCCTCCCCCAAGGATCTCCACAACGATCGGTCCCGCGCTGCCCGCATCCAGCGGCTTCCCGCGACCTTGACCAGATCGTCGGTCCACCTTGTAGGGGGCCTGCCCACGGAACGTCGTCCGGTTCGCGGTCGCCATTCGAGAACCTTTCCGCCCCAACGGCCATCGGTTCTCCGCGCTATGTGTCCCGCCCACTGCCACTTCAACTGAGCAATCCTTCGAGCGATGTCGGTCGTTTTAGTTCTCCTGCGGATCTCATCATTTCTGATTCGATCGAGCAGGGAAACACCAAGCATCGCTCTCTCCATTGCTCTCTGGGTAACCTTGAGCCTTCTTATGAGACCCATAGTAAAAGACCACGTCTCGCTTCCATAAGTCATAACTGGCAACACACACTGGTCAAAGACCTTAGTCTTGAGACATTGAGGAATTTTGGACGCAAATATATGCCGGAGCTTCCCAAACGCTGCCCATCCGAGCTGGATTCGACGAGAGATCTCTTTCTCGAAGTTGGACTTACCTAATTGGATTGTCTGTCCTAGGTAGACATAGTGGTCAACAACTTCGAGTGTAATGTTCCCAACATTAACTGGAGCGGATGCAACATGGGCATTGGACATGATTTTCGTCTTATCCATGTTCATCTTCAGACCCACTCTTTGGGAAGCATTGCTGAGATCTTCGAGCATTGTGTTCAGGTCTTCCAAAGTCTCAGCCATGAGAACTACATCATCGGCAAACCGCAGGTGTGTTAGGTACTCGCCATTGATGTTAATGCCGAATCCTTTCCAGTCCAGTAGCTTAAAAATATCCTCCAACGCAGCTGTGAACAGTTTGGGAGAAATGACGTCTCCCTGTCTCACACCTCGCTGTAGTTGGATAGGATTAGAGCTCTGGTTCTGTAATCGGACCGACATGGTGGCGTTTTGGTATAAGTACCTCAGCACCTCGATGTATCTGTAGTCTATTTGGCACCTCTGGAGAGACTGCAGCACTGCCCAGGTCTCGATCGAATCAAAGGCTTTCTCATAGTCCACGAACGCCAAGCATAGTGGCAAGTTATACTCTTCGGTCTTCTGTATAACTTGCCGCAGCGTATGAATGTGGTCTATGGTACTATAACCTTTTCGGAACCCGGCTTGTTCGGGAGGTTGGAAGTCGTCGAACCTGCGAGCGAGACGATTCGTAATGACTCTCGAAAACAACTTGTAGATATGGCTCAGAAGCGAGATGGGTCGGTAATTCTTCAGGAGAGTCTTATCACCCTTCTTGAAGAACAGCATCACATCGCTTCTGCCCCATGCCTTTGGCGTTTTGCCCTCGAGTATGACAGAGTTGAAGAGCTTCTGGAGGACCTTAAGTATCGGCTTACCGCCCGCTCTTAGAAGTTCTGTTGTGATTCCGTCATCGCCCGCCGCCTTGTTGTTTTTGAGCTGCTTGAGAGCCATTCTAATCTCGTACAGGCTGACGTCCGGGATATCTTCGGTATAGTGTCGGGTAAGTTTGGCTCTAGGTTCTGTAGCCTTACTTTCAACAGGTGTTTGTGTGGAATATAGCTGTCCATAGAAACTCTCAATCTCCCTCAGGATTTCAGGTGTTGATGAAATGATACTACCGTCCTCAGCTTGCAGCCTCGTCAGTTGACTTTGCCCTATAGCCAGATCTCTAGCGAACACTTTGGAGCCTTTGTTCCGCTCAATGGCCTCTTTAATACGCTCGGTATTAAATTGGCGAAGGTCGCTTGTCAAGGACTTGGAGATCTGCCTATTTAGCTGTCGATAACGAAGGGCATCCGCTGAGTTCTGTAGTTTCATTTCGTTTCTCTGATCCATGAGTCGGATAGTATGGCTGGAGAGTTTCTTTAATTTAGGACGGTGGGTTTTGTAGTGCTTGGACCCTACCGTGCGGACAGTGTCCACCACCATGTTGTATAGATCGTCCATATCGATGCTGTTCTCAAGGGCTTCGAAGCGGTTTTGGAGCTCGAGCTGAAAGCACTCGGGGTTTTGAATTTGAGCCGGTATTGGTCGGAGCGTAGATTTTATTAGTCGAGATCTTTCCAGCTTGACGTTGATATTCAATGTGCCTCTAAGCATGCGGTGATCGCTTCCCGTCTTTACGGCGTTGATCACAACGACATCATTGAATATTTGCTTCCTCGTTGACATAATAAAATCTATCTCGTTTTTGACTTTACCGTCCGGACTAATCCAGGTCCATTTGCGGCTTACGGGCTTCTTAAAGAAGGAGTTCATCATGTAGAGGTTCTCCCTCTCCATGAAGTCTGCCAGCATCTGGCCCCTTTCGTTCCGTTGCCCAAATCCAAATTGCCCCACTCTCAACTCATCACCGCAACGTTGCCCCAACTTAGCATTAAAATCCCCCATCACAACCGTGTAGTGGGTTTTGTAGCTATGCATGGCTTTAGAGATCTCCTCATACATAGCCTCCACTTCGACATCGTCGTGTTTCGAGGTCGGAGCGTAGACCTGAATGACATTCAGCGAATACCTAATACGAAATTCTGAGTATTAGGTACGCTACCCTGCTCGAAATACTTCCGATGGTGATCACGTTGTTGACAAGGGATTTATGGACGATGAACCCGACACCACCTTGGGACTGTTGGTCGCCCTCCCGGTGGTATAGTAAGTTACCGGATTGAAGGGTAATCGAGTCCTCCCCCTCTCTTCGGACTTCAGATAACCCAATAATATCCCAATGCAACTTACTAATTGCCTCTTCCAACTCTATAAGCTTCGCGTCGAGCCTCAACGTGCGCGTGTTGTAGGTTGCCAGGTCAAGTCGTCGGTGTTGGTAGCCGGAACCTACCCGGGGATTCTTAGCACCCCCTGCCCCGCCGTTACCATAGCCGCTACCGTAGCTAGGAATAGCGGGGCCGCCGGGGACTGGGGGCCGATTTTTAGTGTGTGTATCCATTTTTACGGGGGGGGTTTGCCATAATCGCCACGCTTGGCAGGCGGGTTGGCGATCGCAGTATAGCCTGTTGAAGCCTGGAGACGCTGCTGCCCATCTCCTTTGGCAGTTTTCCCTCTGTCGGCTCTTACGACACCCACGGGAAGAGAGGGGGTAGTGCTATTCTTTTTATGTGCCGGCACTACACGGCACAAACAATTACTAAAACTATATACAAACAAAGCTTACTGTTGTTTTAAATTAGTTGAAATGAAATGAAATGAAATTATTTATTCGCAGAGAACATAGTATGATAAGATCTTTACAATTTATAAAAGTACATTATGTCCCACTCTCAGAAGAGTATGCAAATTTTGTTACAAATAAAAATTTTAATTATTACATTTTCTATTTCATTATGTCAGTGGTAATATAGCACATTTTAATAAAAATAAAGAATCATACATTATTAGATTAAATTAGAAAATGTCAAAGTAAAATGTTAATAATTATAAAATGTCAAAGTAGAATAATATTTATAAAATGTCAATAAGAGTACCTACATAATGAAATCGATTAAACAATGTCAAGACCAAAAACCACCTCATTGAGAGAGAAATTCGTTCAACGTATAGAAGGACTTGTCAAGGAGCCAGGTTTTTAAATTCTTCTTAAAATGTTGCATGGGCAGTTCCCGAATGGTCCCTGGAATATGGTTATAAATTCTTATCGCATTAACGGAGCAGTTTTTTTGGTAAAGTGCGCTTTTACATGAGGGATATCTTATTTTTGTTACATCTCGGCGTTGAAATCTACTATTTTCAGAGACCTTTTCAAATAAATGAGGATGACTTCTCACGAAAACTCCAGCTTCTAAAATATATAAGCAAGTTAAGGTATGGACTCCCAACTCTTTGAATAAAGGTCGACACGATGTCAGTGGTCCGACACCACAAATGGCTCGGATACACTTTTTTTGAACAAGAAAAGCTTTCTGAATGTCTGTAGAGTTCCCCCACAGTAGGAGGCCATACCTGAGCACTGAAGCGACATAGCCGTGATAGGCAGTAAGTGCTGCCTGAACATTGGTTGTTTTACGAGTTTGTCTCAGAGCATGAACGAACCTGTTTAGTCTACCACATACGTAGTTAACATGACTTTTCCAATTGCAATTTCTATCTAACATTAAACCCAAGAACTTAATATTGTCAACTTCCGAAAGATGAGTATCATTGTATTTAATGTCAAGTAACTTATTTGTAGACTTATAATTACAGAATTGAACATATTTTGTTTTCGAGATATTTATGTCAAGATCATTGGTATTAAGCCATGTTATCACTTTGTCTAAGGTGTCATTTACAATTGTTTCATAAGAAATGTCAGGAAATTTATCATTTTTAATGTCCGGTATAATAATTGAAATATCGTCAGCAAAAAGAACACACTTTTGGTTTATCACATTTGGCATGTCATTTATATATAATAAAAATAATAAAGGGCCCAGGATACTACCCTGTGGGACACCAGAGTCATTTGTTTTATAATCTGATTTATAGGCACGTAGAGTTATATCAGAGCTATTGTCAAAACGTGTTATTTCTACACATTGTACTCTATTGTGCAAATACGAATGAATCCAATCATAGGCTGGACCTCGAATGCCGTATTGATAACACTTCTGTAGTAATTTATCATGGTTTACCAAGTCGAAAGCCTTCGACATATCCAGGAAGATTACGGCTACCCTATTCTTTTCATCGATATTTTTTGTAACTGCTTTAATTAATGAAAATGCTGCCAAGGTAGTTGATTTATTTTTCTGAAAACCATTCTGTTCTTCTGATATGATGCTAAATTTGTTAATAAATTCAATTAATCTTGCATACATGGCTTTTTCGAAAATTTTTGCAAAAATAGAGATCAACGTAATTGGCCTATAGTTAGTCATATCATTTGTACTGCTATTTTTGTGCAGAGGCTTAACAACTGATTTCTTTAATTTTTCCGGGAAAACCCCACTTTCAAATGAAATATTAATTAAATGTGCTAAAATAGGGCAAATAGCTTTAGCGCATGCTTTTAAAATAATTGTAGCTACTCCATCATATCCAACAGCTTTCTTATTATTTAAGGAGAGTATTATTTTAATGACTTCTTCGGCTGTGTAAGGTTTTAAAAAAATGCTAGAGTTCATAGATTTAATTTCAGGTGATTTCCAATTTTTTGACGTAACCTTACTGCTTGCCTTTTGTTTGAATGACGTGAAGTAGTTGTTGAAAGCGGATGCAATTTCAGCCGGGTTCGAAATGTTTCTGTCTTGATTTAATTTCAAAGATTGAATTGTAACGCAAGATTTTGCATGGTCAACTTTATTTTTTATTATGTCCCATGCAGCTCTACATTTATTTTTCGACTTTATTATGTGTTTTATGTTCAGGTTTCTTTTCGATGCCAATATACATTTCTTTAGAATTTTATTGTACATATGGTACTTTTGCCTGGACCTGACAGACTTATTTTTATAAGAAAAGTGTCGAAGTTTTCTTTTGGTAGTACTTGAGTTTCTAATACCCTTTGTAATCCACTTTGGCGAATAAGAGTTACTACTAACTTTAACCCTAATTTCAGGAAAGCACAGTTTATACAAAAGTAGAAAAGTGTCATGGAAGACATCAAAACCTTCATTTAATTCTTTTTTCTCGTAGATTTCATCCCATGGCCAGCTATTAATACATTCCACAAATTTGTCAATATTTTCTTTACTGTAGTCTCTTTTTATCTCGTACCAATATTTTACTCTTTCACTTAACTTGCCAGGGAAAGTGAGCGTCTGCCCTGTATTATGGTCTGATAGACATAAATTATGTACTTTACCAGTAGCTTCCCTGATATTGCTAAATATATGATCAATACAGGACCTTTGTCTTGTAGGTTCGTTTATGTGAATTTGAAGCCCATAATTATCGATAATGTCCCGTAAACTAATTGAAATTCCATTAACCTTCAAAGTATCTATATTAATGTCACCTGCTACGATCACACGTTTATTCCTTTTTTTTGACAATTTGAATAGAAGCTGTTCAAATTTCTGTAAAAATAAAGTAACATTTGAGTTTGGGGTTCGATACAGGCATATAATAATGCAATTTAGTTGTGGTATTTCAATGCCACAGCATTCAAATATCTTTTCAATCGCAAGTTCCTTGCAAAGCTCCAAAGCTTTACTCTCTAGGCCTATTCGAGTCATGATACATACGCCGCCGCGCTTTTCCTTCTTACGACAAAAGGAACTAGTCACCTCAAAGTGTTTGAGATAGATATTACTTTCGTCTCCTGAACGTACAAAAGTTTCTGAAAAACATAAAAAATCCATAGAAGAACCACATTCCAGAAATTCATTCAGACAAACTTCCACCTCACCAAGTTTATTTATTAAACCAGCTATATTTTGGTGAAATAAAGACACAACATTCTCATTGTTGTTAACGAAAAAGCTCTGATGCGGTATTGGCTTTCGGACTGTTACATTGATTTGAATGAGAACAATTTTCCACCGGAACTGATTTTATGTTTTGTTTTTTAATATATTTGAAATAATAGGGGATTGTACCTTTTTTGGGCAACGGTGGTAAAGTGTTCTTGCTTGGTATCGACAAAAATTTTCCTATGTTTGTTAAAAATGTCTGTTCGTAATTTTTACAATCTAGTATGAAATTAAGTCGCTTACATATAAAGTGCAACTTATTTTTATTTTCACGAATGTCCAATATATCTAAAAATTTACAATTATTATACAATTGACAAAAGTGTCTAAGCATATTGTTCAATTTGTTTTTATTCAGGAAACGGTTATTAGTAATGCTCAGAATAACAATATTTATATTTTGAAATTTATGTAAAACAGTTGATATATAAAAACTAAAATACATGGGGTTATTATCATTCTCACCAATTGATAAAATTAAATAATTATTTGGCGAATCTTCAATATCCTGACATGAATTTAAGATATCCTTTGTAGATGCAAAAGGCTTTGTCACAGCATATATTTCATACTTAGCGTAACTAGTATTTTCCCTTGACTGAACTAAAGATGAAGATATTCCTATGCACTGTTGTCCACCTAATATGTAAAGCTTCGGTTTTTCTTCCGGAATCGAGGTGTTCAATACTGCAGCGACATCTGGTGGTTGGCTCCGAAGTTGATCCCCACTAGTGCTATTATTGGTAATGGTCTGCTCGAGGTCATTTTTGGTACTTGGTGCGCCATCTAGTGTAAAAACGGGAGAATCGCGTCTACTCGATGTGCTTGGTTCGTTCAGGCATTGCTCATAGGTACCTGGCAGATTGTTTTGTGTATTGATTGAAATTGAACTTGAAGGTGTCGGAGTGTATTCCAGCCTTTTTCCTGTTTTTGGTGTATTGTGTTTGTAAATATTTTTTTTCTTAATGCTTTGCGGATCTTTGCAAATATTTGTAAGCTTCGTAATTATTCTTCTTTGCTCTTCAATTTGCTTTTCCATTAATTTTTTTTCTAAGTTTAAATTTTCAATTTCTTTGTGAGCGCTTTCCAATTGACATCTTAAATTGTTTAATTCACATTTCATTTCATCTATGTCAGTATTTAGAGCTAAAGATAGGTCTGGTAAACTTTTTGCTAAATAGTCCGAGTTTGAAGAAATAAATGACATATTTAGAGAATCGGTTGATTTACACAGTCTCTTTTTCCTCTGAGTAATATTACTGAAGGTATCCATAATGTTTATAAAAATGAGGATAACAAAAAAGTAAAATGTTATCGGATGAGATTTGAACTGCCGATTCGTGAGTCGGATACAGGGACAGAGTTACTACTACTTCAGTCTCGGTTACTGAGCGTCTATCTAAACCGTCGAATTTAGGCGTCACAATTGTCGACAATTTTTAAAATTCATAAAAGTCGTTGTGATGAGTCATGCAAAAGGAATTTTATGCACTTTTTAACTCATTTCACTTCACTGCACTTAATATTTTGTATTTTTATGTTTACTTGTTTATTAAATTGTCTCTGTCGTTATAAATTTCTCGCGTAATAATGTTTCGTCACTGGTTTGAAGTCACTGTTTAACACTTTTGTAATTTTATTAATATTTTTGGTATTATAAAGACTTTTTGTTTGATAACAATAATATTATTGTATTTTTGGTTTTTACGTAGAAATAAACAGTTTTTAGTGTTATTTGAGCACTTTTGTATTTTTTATTCCAATTTAAGTACGGAGCTAATGTTTACTTGACGGCAGCGCCATCTATTGGTTGGCCAGTTGGTTACTAGCTGCGGAATTCCCAGTAAGTAGTTATCAAAATAACTACGCATTAATAATTTTATCATTATCAATGTGGTCATGATCCAGAAATAACCCATAAAGTCTGTTTAAAATCCCACCCAGTCACTTTTAAATTAATGATGATAAGTTTTCACAATGACTTAAATGAGTTAACTCCGCCCTTTGCTCCTTTGTACTTACTTATTTTAATTAAATTCGCATGTCCTATTCGGAAGATTTTCCATCAACACATTTTAGTCTTGTTTCGACGAATCGAGGTGCTGAACGACTTTTTGGCGATATTTTGAGGTTAGTTTGCGCTTTGGTTAAATGTTAGGTATAAGTACCTATTAAATTGGCTTGTGTTGTTGATCAGGCACTTGAGGCAGAAGCACAATTTAATGTGCAGCAACTGTTATTTATAGCTAATTAATTCACTTTTATATTATTAATGATAAATTCACTTCCCGCCAAACGTAGATTATGCGCTATGTTATCTCCGAGCGCGTCACGCACGGTCAAGGCAAAGCCAAATACCTACCTAGTCTCGCAATTATCTAAATTTATTCGTACGCGGTTTGGCTCGTTACGATGCCGATGTTAGAATTTGCCGTTATTTCAATCCACTTTGATGGATTTTCGCTCAAATAACAGACGCATTTTTTTACATCTGTACCAATGTATAGGATAGCAACTACTCAAAGATTTTCTTTTTATATAAGTACAAGCTTTTATCTATTTTGCAGTGTATGTACGTTTGTATGCATGTATGTAGGTAGGTACCTACTAGCCACAAGCTATTTGTAATTAAGGTAGCAAAAACATTTATTTTTCGGAATAAACTTTATCCCTATTCTTATGTTATTTAATTATTTAAGTATCGTTTTATTTGTACGTAAATCATAGATAAGACACTATACATTTAAAAGAATTAGGTAGATGGTCAACTGGCTTTTCATAATGGGGTGGGGTTCGTGATGGGGTGGATAGATGGCGTTGCACGTCTTACACTTCTTGCAAGCCTGCCTTTTAACTCACTAGATGGCACTGCTAGATTTGGTATAATTTACGTCATAGCTTTTTTCCTAAATTATAGCCGCTACACACGTTACGATCCGACCATATTCGTGGGTTTAATATTGAATATAGAAGAGGTGGATTTGCTTTAATTTTTTTAGCTGAATATTCTAGAATTTTATTTATAAGTGAAAGAATTAATTTATGTTCTATTAATTTGTACTAAAAATATTATATATATCCTAAATAAAACAATAAAAAAATTTAAAGAAACAGGTAAATAAATTTTTCAAGCTAAATATATTAATTTATACTTTCTGATTTGGTGCGGGCGATCGTCGCTGCAAATCAGCCCCCTGATTCAGGAACCGTCGGAAACGCTCCCGACAGCGGAATGTATGCCCTGTCTCTGTCACTCACTATAGAATAGACAAAGACAAAGCACAAAATTCGAATCCGATTCCTTTTCCGACGGTTCATGAATCAGAGGACTGATCCGCGCTACACACGTTCAAACCAAGTCTGTCGCACCAAATCGGTCGGCGCTTCACACGTTCCGATTTGGCCTGGCCGCACCAAGCTGTAGTTGCAGGTGTTGCCAGCCACTGCTAATCTCCTAATATCAATAATAAATTATAAATACTAAAACATCGTGGAAGTATCACATCAGTTTGTTTTGTGAGAAAGTAAGTGGCGCTAGTGAGCCATGTAGTGTAAGACAGCTCTGTTTATATTTACGATTAAAAATATTAAATCGCCATTCTATCATAAAAATTTGTGTTCTGCAGTAGCATCCAGTCGAAATCAACAATCATAAGTGTATTCAATAAAATATACCGCGAAATGACTGTGAAATTTTAAATTAACATTACGTATTGCCATCGACTGTGTTTGCAACAAGAAAAAACCTATTTAGAAAACACCAATTAAGAGGAAGGAAAGATAAAAAAGTGTTCCATAGCCAAGAAATTCGAATCATGCAAGGTCAGTGAACAAAAACAAAATAAACAAGATAATATCAAGATTGATAAATAAAAATCAGCTGTTATTTGTTTTGATTCCATAATCTGCTTTACCGACATATCTACTTCTTTACCGACGTTAAGAGATTATCACAAGAAGCTATCTTTTGTGGAGTAGATGAACTAATTCAACCCTATTTTGTATTTTGCACTGTTTTACCGACTTTGCTGCTTTATTACTATGAAAGCAAGACGACACCATCTATGAACGAGTAGCGTAATTATCTCCTGAACGTACATTACTTTACATGGCTGGCTTCAATAAGACCAAACATTTGAGCCTCCAAACTAATTACCAGTGTGGCGTATTGAGTCGAAGATCAGTATCGACACGAGAATCCGAAGTTCGATCCTGTGCCGCATAAAATATTATTTTTCTTCTGAACTTTTTTAAGAATAACTTGAAGACAAAAATGGCTTCTCCAGTATTAAAGGCGGGCCACGCAAATGTAAACAAAGCGAATATAAAATGTACCGTCTGTAAAAAAAGCATTTTGAATAGAGAATTTCTAATTTGCAGCAATTGTAAAGGCAAATTTGATTTAACTTGTGGAAACACTGCGGAGAAACGATTTTATTTGATGACACCTGAAAATAAACAATGTTGGAAATGCGATAATTGTATGAGAAAAAAGGTACCTGACAATCAAACAAGTAAAGATACAAGTACACCGAAATCGCAAAGAGAAAACATACATTAACATAATGATAACATCAACTTCTCATTTGAAAATAATATAACCAAAAGGAAGCCAAATCGTCCTCTAGTAAATACGCCATCCGGAACTTATACAGCTACTCAATGCGACGACGAAGAAAACTCATTTTTGTCTATACACTCAATGGCGAGAAGCTTACCAGATCTATCTACCGGAGATAGTGAAGAAATAAATACATTAAAAGACATTATAAGAGATCTAACTATAAAATTGGAAAGTGCTCACTTAGAAATAGAAAACCTACATTTGACAAACAATAAATTACACAGCGAAATCCAAGAAAAAGACAAGAAAATAAAAACATTGACAAAAATTTACCTCCCCAGTACGAATAAGAATAAGCGAAACAAAACTAACTCCTCAAAAATTCAAAATAAGTCTTATGAAAAATTAATGAAAAATAATATGGAAACCGCGAATAAGACTACTTGCAGTATTGAACTACAAAGTGAAATAAATAATGAAGCAAAACTAAAAGACACAAATACCAGGAAAAATATATTTCCTCCTAAAAAGAAAATCCTAATATATGGTTCGCAGCAATGTGTTGACCTAGCCGCGTCAATACTGAAATCTCGCCAATCTACAAATTACGAAGACTACGAAGTAAGCGCCGTGACGAAACCTTTTGCGTTGACGGACGAAATTCTTCAATCAATAAATTGTGCAGACTTGAATAATGACTCTAAGATTATATTGTGCATTGGTGAAAATGACAAAAACTATTTGAAAACCACGTCAGAATTATATTCTGTGCTGAAGGAATTAAAAAAATATAGTGTTATTGTAATAGAAGTTTTAAATAATAGTCATTTGAATGAGAAAATGTTAAATTATAACTTAAAATTGACATGTGATTGTTTTGAAAATTGCCACTTCCTACAATTTGAGGAAAACATGAATTATTTATCAAACTCACTTAAATTAAAAAAAGTATGTAATAGACTAAATATTCTTATTGACACGATCGACTACGAAAACTTGTACCTTCTCACAAAAACAAACCGTAATGTATACAATTATACTAGGGAACACCTACGAAAATCGTGTATGTATACAGGGGGAAATAAGTCGATACAATCCACGGCTAAGATAACTCAAAAATCTATTTATGACTATTTTCCAGTGTTAAAGGGGTCTACAGATACTAAAAGCGTCCATAGCGGGGAAAATCTTTTTCGTCCATAAACCACATACATTAACTGTTCTTCATCAAAATATTGCAGGTTTACTAAGTAAAAAAGAACTGTTAGAATTGACTCTCGACGAATTTAAAAACAAAAATACAAACATTGATGTACTGTGTTTTTCCGAAACTTTTATTAAGTCTGGAAGTGAAAATCATGTAAATATACCTACATACAAACTTGTTGCTAGCTATTCTAGAAATCATCAAAAAAGAGGCGGTGTCTGTATACTATGTAAAAATCATTTAGAAGTAAAAGAAATAAATTTTCTAAAAGAACTAGCTAGTAATTACAATTTTGAATGCTGTGGAATTGAACTGGTTTCTTACAAATGTATAATTGTTTGTTTGTATCGTATACCTAAATCAAACCCAGAATCATTCTTAAATAAATTGGAAATTCTATTAAAAAAACTCAGGTATAAAACTAAACATAAAGTTATTATAATGGGTGACTTAAACATTGACACATTAAAATCGACTAATCATTTTAACGAGTTAAAAAGAATTGCTTTAAATTATAATTTAAACTTTCACATTACTGAGGCTACACGGCAAAATGCGTGTATAGACCATATTTTGAGCAACATACATGACGCTAAGGGACAGCTTCATCATTTGGGTTTGTCAGACCACAACACAGCACAATCTTTAACGTTTAAAGTTGGTAAAGTCGAAAAACCATCAGACGTGTGGTTTGAGTTAAAGAGAGATTACAACATGGAAAATGTACAAAATTTTTTGTCTTGTCTTCATGCATTGTCTTGGCATGAAGTTTTAACGGAGACAAACTTAAATACTGCATTTAACACTTTCCATGCAGACTTTAAACTTTTTTATGAGCTTTGCTTTCCAATAAAAAAAATTAAACACTCATATAGATGTAAAAAGCCACGCTGGATCACGGCTGGTTTAAAAAAAGCTACTGTAGTTAAAAGAAATTTACGTTTTCTCTATTATAAACATCCAAATTATGAAAATAAAAATAAATACAATAACTATACAAAATTGTTAAAAAAATGTATTTTTCACTCTCAAAGAATAACGAACGCTAAATACATTACTGATGCGAAAAATAAAATGAAAGCTTCTTGGGACATAATCAATAATAAAATGGGACAAACTAATAAACATAATACTATACCAGTTCTAATTGACATGACTAAAAAAATCAATAAACCTAGTGACGTTGCAAATTATTTTAATGAATATTTTATAAAATTGACGCATACTAATAATTTTGACATCGATAAAACAGTTTTAAATAGAGTAACATTTAATAATTCAAGTATTTTTCTTTACCCTATTGACATTTATGAAATAAATAAAATTATTGACTCTTTAAATTTAACAAACTCTACTGGCTTCGATGGCATAGCAACAAAAATTATTAAACTCGCCAAAGACGCTATAGCTGTAGTACTGTGTCATCTGATAAATCTTTCATTTAGCTCTGGCACATTTCCGGAAATTTTAAAGGTTTCAGTAGTAAAACCCTTGTTTAGAAAAGGAGATAGACGTGATGCTAGTAATTACAGACCCATTTCTTTAATATCAATATGGGCAAAGATAATGGAAAAAGCAATGCAGGCTAGATTGGCATGCTTTATCGAGAAACACAATCTAATAAAATGCGAACAAAATGGTTTCCAAAAAAGTAAATCAACTACCTTAGCTGCTTTTTCACTGATAAGAAAAGTTGTAGAACATATCGATAAACGTACTCCTGTAACAGCAATCTTTTTCGACATGAGCAAGGCCTTCGATTTTGTTGCACATGACTTGCTCCTCCTTAAGTGTGAAAGATATGGTATCAGGGGGAAGGCTCTTGATTGGCTGAAGTCCTACCTTATAAACAGGCAACAGTACGTTGAGGTCTCAAACATAGATGATGATAAAATACTGAGGACTTTTCATTCGAATGTCAAAATAAACAGCTTTGGTGTACCTCAGGGGAGTATTCTGGGACCTTTACTTTTTCTAATTTATATCAACGATCTCCCAGAAATAACAAATTATCCTTGTGTACTATTTGCGGATGATGTGTCAGTAGTGGTACCGTGCCTAAAGGTAGACAACTATAATCAAGAACTAAACAAGACGGTAGAACTCGTAATAAATTGGCTTAAACAAAATAATCTTAGAGTAAATTTAAATAAAACAAAAAGTATTCAATTTATTAATAAAAATGGAAATAAGAAAGACTTAAAAATAACTTATAACGGTAACCAAATCAAAGAAACAAAAGAAGTAATGTTCCTCGGCATAATACTAGATGATAAATGCACTTGGGAAGAACATATAAATAATTTGTGTAAAAAAATTAACTCTTACGTTTATGCCTTATGGAAACTGGGTAAAACCGCAACCAAACAAACCGCTCTTCAGGCGTATTACGGCCATGTTTGCTCAATTTTAAGATACGGCATAGTTCTATGGGGCAACTCTTGCTACACGAAAAGGATTTTCATTGCTCAAAAAGCATGCATTCGTGCCATATATGACGTGAACAGTTAAGTTTCATGTAGACCTTTATTCAAGGAACTAAATATTTTAACTGTTCCCAGCTTATACATTTATGAGATGTGTATGTTTGTCAAAAACCATCCAGAGCTGTTTCCACGTTTGTGTGATGTTCCTCGGACGCATAGCTGTAGACGTCCAAATAATTTAATAATTCCGTCGAGACAAACAGCACTGGCCTCTAGGAACAGTCATTCTATGGCTGTTGTAATATTTAATAGACTGCCAAATGACTTTAAGATGCTAACAAAGAATCAATTCAGACATAAAATTAAAAAGTGGCTAATTCAAAATTGTTTCTATAGTATGAGTGAGTACTTTGACTATAAAATGTAACATTTTTATTGTATTGTATAAATTGAATTAACTGATTTTGACATGAATAATTTTAGCTTGACATTAATTTTAATTCTAATATATTTTCATTTTTTTTCTTTTGCATGCCCAGGCTGGGTGAATGTGTCCTGCACTTTTATTTGTTTTAAGATCTTGATGTACCAACCACATTCTTGCGAAATAAAGTATATTCATATTCATATTCATATTCATATTCATATTCATATTCATATTCATATTCATATTCATATTCATATTCATATTCATATTCATATTCATATTCATATTCATATTCATATTCATATTCATATTCATATTCATATTCATATTCATATTCATATTCATAATCATATTCAGTAAGCAGATTCTCTTTTGCACTCAGGCGCCCAAGGGTAGTTTCTTTAGTAGAAACGATACTCTTAGCGTACCATGCGCATGTAGCGTCCATATTACAGTATGGCATTTTATTATGTGGAAATTATTCAGAGTCAGAAACATTACTCAGAAGCCAAAGGAAGTGTCTAAGGTCTTTATTTGGTGTATACAGGCTGGATTCGTGCAGACCTTTATTAAAAAAATATAAACTTTTGACACGTCGTAACTGGTCTCTATATAAAACAGATATGCATATCCATTAAAGATAATATAGAGCAATTTAGTATAAAGCAATTCTCTAAGTATAAGGCCTTTCGTGAAAGACCAATTCATAAACTTAAAGTGCCTAATATAAACTCAGTCTGGCACACAGAAATGCCTATGGAATGGCCGTTAAGCTTTTTAATGCTCTTCCTAATCATATACGGCAGCTAGATGGACCAATATTTAAAAGAAAACTATATGAATATCTCATCGAAAATTGCTTTTACTCAATAACAGAATATCTTAACAATAAAATCTAATGGGGATGCCTTTTCTGGTTTTTTAAATACAATTAAAGATAATAGGTCTTTACATATGAAATTGCCGTTTTTTTCTTTTGTACATATAACTTAACAACTTTTATAATATTAGAAATATATAATTTCTTTAATATTGCGTTACATTAAGACCGTATCGAGCAACTTTTGATAATTTAATAACCACGATATTTGATTATTTACATAGAAAAAACTTATTCCGAAAGTTACGACTATTTTTGTTTCCAGAATTTCGTACTTTATTAGTTGTAACTTAGTGAAAAAAAATTTTTTTTCTCTTATCGAATGTGTCATTTAGTAGTTAAAATATCCATAAAAACGTGTGTAAAATTTTGTAAATTTACATAATATTAGTCGTTAAATAATAACAAAAACGTTACTATGGAAAAAAAATAATTACAGAAATCTCCATACAAAACGGCAATTTCATAGGTAAAGACCTATTATTAAGTTAATAATCGATGTTGAAATTACTACAGTCGTCACAAATTAAGATGCCCGTTTTGACACATGGTAATTACCCTAGAATGTAACTTGTTACGAAAACAAAATATCGAATATTTGCTGATTACTTATCAAAGGTGTATGAAAATAATATGTTACATTTTTCAACGCATCATAAATTAAGACAAAGTGTATTCCGCGTATTATTTTTGCGTTTATTCTAAAGTAAACGCAGATTCGATTAACTACGAAACGTCTCGTAAAACAGTTACGTTCTCAGTCTTTATTTTTTTAAATACTAGTGTTGTAACCGTTGTGTGCAGTATTTCTCCAGTTTCATTCAATTATATCGAAATAATCGTTTTAACCACTTTAATAGATTAATTTGTAAAATTGATATTGTTTGTGTGAAATTTAGATTGGCGATTAAAGCATTAGTGAAATTATGAATTGGCAACAATGATTTCGATAAAGGCAAAGGCGGTTTCCAGGCAAACGCACACTTATCCAAGGAGAACGTTTCGAATGAACCGAATGAAAAAAACTAAAATTCTTTAAATAAAACCTAGACAACCTTGCACACCTCACCATGTCGAATCGTCACGTTCACCTTTCCCGAGATTTCTTAAAACACGTTTCGTTCGGCTTGTTCGAAGCGTTCGCATCGGACAAGCGTGCGTTCAGCATAAGCGGCCTGTACACGTTGGTCCAACCACTGGCCAATACATCGTACATTGACACTTTTGAACAAACAAGACGTTTACTTCTTCATATGTTTTTGGGAACTTTTATATTTGTATTTGTATATATAATATGTGTATGTGTTTCTATAAATTATATATAACATGATTGTTAGTTTAGTTAGTATTAGTACTCATATATTTATAAGCATCTACAAATTGTAAGTTGTTATTTAATTTTACTTTTTTTTGCATTGTTATTACCTAGTTACTTTTTTCTTCTTTGTATTGTCACTTTTTGTTTTATTGCCGCTGTTCATTTTTTCCCTGACACCCTTTCCGGTTGACTGGAAGAGAATGCATATTAGCATTAAGTCCGCCATTTGCTGTGTCTTGCAATAAAGATTAAATAAATAAATAAATAAATAAACTTTAAGTCAATTTTATAAAGAAAATAGCCGCTATCTGGGGGGCTACCGGCTAAGAAATCTGGATATGGGTATGGGCTTCAACTGTCATTTGAATTCCTTATTCTGATAGATTTTTGCTGCTTAGTTCTGTTGAACGTTGCTAGCTACAGTCGTCACAAAATAAGATGCCCGTTTTGACACATGCTAAAGTGACTTAATTAGGCATGTAACCATACGAGTCTGTGATCGATTCTCGCGATTAATCGATTAAGGTTCTGAGTAAGTAATCGATTATAGTGGTTTGCAACTTATGTGGATTAAGACTAAAGTTATTATTATAAAATGTTAAACTTACTTTAAAGGTACTTATACTTTTAATAAACATATTATTAAAGTATAAATTGACCTTTAATGTTATATAAACTTGAATCGAATCCACTTAAATTGCATAATTTATATAAGAGCGAACGCGCACTTGTGATTTTTAATCGGGCGATAGTTTGATCGTTCTCGGATTCAGTATATAGTTATATGGCAGTGGCAATCGTCAGTGCGCTTAAACTATGGTCCGATCAAACTATCGAAAATGACTGGCCGATAGTTGTACGATCAAACAATCGCCCAACTATCGGTAGACTGCGCATTCAGTATCGAACTATCGAAAATGACTGGCCAATACTTACAACAACTATAGTTATAGTTACAGTTACACAACTATCGGCCTGTGCATGAAGGACTATGTGAGCGCGCGCCCGGATTCAACTAAACTAGCGACCAACTATCGGTCAACTAAAAATCACAAAATCTCGCAGGTTCTCAAAACCAAACTATCGGCCGACAGTTTGATCACGATCGTCTTACGATTCCGACTAAACTATCGGTCGACTAAAAATCACAAGTGCGCGTTGGCTCTAAAAGTGCAAGTATTTTAACTACAGCTCACAGCACAGCATAGACATGGTCATAAAGTAGCTACATTACTTATTATAACGGCCTGTACACGTTGGTCCAACCACTGGCCAATACATCGTACATTGACACTTTTGAACAAACAAGACGTTTAAAAAGGTTCTTTCAAAGCGCACTGACGATTGCCACTGCCATATAACTATATACTGAATCCGAGAACGATCAAACTATCGCCCGATTAAAAATCACAAGTGCGCGTTCGCTCTTGTATAAATTATGCAATTTAAGTGGATTCGATTCAAGTTTATATAACATTAAAGGTCAATTTATACTTTAATAATATGTTTATTAAAAGTATAAGTACCTTTAAAGTAAGTTTAACATTTTATAATAATAACTTTAGTCTTAATCCACATAAGTTGCAAACCACTATAATCGATTACTTACTCAGAACCTTAATCGATTAATCGCGAGAATCGATCACAGACTCGTATGGTTACATGCCTAATTATGTCACTTTAGCATGTGTCAAAACGGGCATCTTATTTTGTGACGACTGTAATGCCTTACAGGCCCTATTACATAATATTTGGATGCTTAAATATAAGTAAATTTCGACGAACTTTCTTCATAACGAACACCATTTCTTGTACTCAAAATTATTGCAAATAAATGTGTCATTCATTCATACATTCATTCATACATTCATGCATATATCATTCATTCATTCATTCATTTATTCATTTATTCAATCGATTTACCTGCATTAGATAGATTGTAAAGAAAAATATTTTCGGTTTTTTGTTGCTTTATTATTATGAAGTTTTCAATTCATTAAGTACTAAAACTTGCTAAATATTTACTTAAAGCAGCACATAGTGATGAGCTGTTATTTATTTATTGAACACTTCATGCACAAAAAAAAAATTACAGAGGCGGACTTAGTTATGCCTTCTTTATATAGGTAGGTACCTAAATTAAGTTTTACGACAAATGTTAATTTATTAAATAAAATAAACGATTAAAAAACTAAAAGATAATAATGCAGATAATCTTAGCATAAATGAGCAGATTTAAAACTTTCGTTCGTTTTGTCATATAAAAAAGTATAGAAAAAAATATGTAGTTTAAGAAACTAAAAACTACACACTTTTATAGGAACAGAGTAAAAAGTACAAAATAACCGTCTATTCAGTAACTGAAATTAAAAAGCGTGGTGCGCGTTGTGCTGAATATTAAGTACTTGAAAGCATGCTTTGCAAAGGGCGCACCACTCTTTTTAATTTCAGTTACTGAATAGACGGTTATTTTGTACTTTTTACTCTGTTCCTATAAAAGTGTGTAGTTTTTAGTTTCTTAAACTACATATTTATTTTTTAGTTTTATAAATGGCAAGCCATTTAGAGATGGCTAATGGATTTCACAGTCCATTCATGTGTCTGCCCACCCCGTAAACATTTTACTCAAAGGCGTGATTGAATGTATTTAGTTTTACCAATTCAAGCGGAGTCTATTAGTTACCAGATGCGCGAGCCGAACCCTTACTTCCTTCCTGCTACATCATCAGACCCTCACCACCAAGTGCAGCAAATAGGTCTCATCAGAACGAAACAAATGAGCTCAAACTCGAGGGGTTTCCTAGTGATCATTAAGAAGTGCCACTGGCTTACTGCCTACTCCATCATCAGACCCTCACCACCAAGTGTAGCGAATAGGTCTCATCAGAACGAAACAAATGAGCCCAAACTCGAGGGGGTTTCTTGTGGTCATTAAGGAGTTTCACTGGCTTCCTCCCAGCTCCACCATCAGACCCTTACCACCAAGTGTAACGAATAGGTCTTATCAAAATGACACAAATGAGCCCAAACTCGAGGGGTTTTCTATTGGTCATTAAGGAGTGTCACTGGCTTCCTTTCTGCTCCATCATCAGACCCTCACCACCAAGTGTAGCGAATAGGTCTCATCAGAACGAAACAAATGAGCCAAAACTCAAGGGGGTTTCTTGTGGTCATTAAGGAGTTTCACTGGCTTCCTCCCAGCTCCACCATCAGACCCTTACCACCAAGTGTAACGAATAGGTCTTATCAAAATGACACAAATGAGCCCAAACTCGAGGGGTTTTCTATCGGTCATTAAGGAGTGTCACTGGCTTCCTTTCTGCTCCATCATCAGACCCTCACCACCAAGTGTAGCGAATAGGTCTCATCAGAACGAAACAAATGAGCCAAAACTCGAGGTGTTTCCTATTGGCCATTAAGGAGTGCCACTGGGTTCCTCCCTGCTCCATCATCCGACCCTCACCACCAAGTGTAGTGAATAAGTTCCATTAGAACGAAACAACGGAGGCCAAACTTGAGGGGTTTCCTAGTGGTCATTAAGAAGTGCCTCCCTGCTCCATCATCAGACCCTCACCATCAAGTGTAGCGAATAGATCTCATCAAAACAAAACAAATAAGCCTTAACTCGAAGGGTTTGCTAGCAGCCATTGAAGAGTTCTATTGCCCACCTCTTGACTCCATCATCAGATCAGCTCAATGGTAGCAAATTATTGTATTGTCATTGGATTCATATAGACTTGCAAAGTTTCAAATCAATACGACAATTAGAAGTAGGTTAAAATTGAATTCCAAGATTTTCTTACATTGTGACTTAGTTACAAGTGAAGCTAATAAAAGTGTGGTAAAAACAATAGCTAGGTAAGTAGTTAAGTCTCATTTCAAAAAATATTTATAACATTATGAGATATCTAGCCAATAGATGAAAATTTACTTTTTTTTTAAATAATATTGTCGACTTCAGCAATTCAGCATTCTCTTAAACGACAAAGGAAATTTGCCAATATACGTTTCTGATAAAGACCGCGAGATTGCCGAAATCTCTTCTCTACTTCATATTTGTAAAACTAAACTCCCACCAAAAAATCCTTTAAAAAGTGGCCAAATCTCGCTGCAATTACTTATTTCTTTATAAAAAGGGCCACTCCTATTTTTAATTTATTTTATTTTATTCGGGACAACAAACAGTTACAATATACAATCTAAACTTAAAATTTTACAAATCTGTTATTACATACCACATCAACATAGACAATATTATTGTAACCCACGACTATCCACATAGTAACAATAATAAATATGTAGTTTAAAAAACTAAAAAACACACTTTTATAGGAACAGACTAAAAAGTACAAAAATAACCGTCTATTCAGTAACTGAAATTAAAAAGCGCGGTGCGCGTCATCAATATTAAGTACTTGAATGCATGCTTTGCAAAGGGCGCACCACGCTTTTTAATTTCAGTTACTGAATAGACGGTTATTTTTGTACTTTTTAGTCTGTTCCTATAAAAGTGTGTTTTTTAGTTTTTTAAACTACATATTTATTTTTTACTTTTTAGTTTAATAAATGGCAAGCTATGGGTGGTTGATAATCGATTTCACAGTCCATTCATGTGTCTGCTCACCCCGTAAACATTATAACTCAAAGGCGTGATTGTATGTATTTAGTTTTACAAATTCAAGTGGAGTCTATTAGTTACCAGATGCGCGAGCCGAACCCTTACTTTCTCCTTACTCCATCATCAGACCCTCACCACCAAGTGTAGCGAATAGGTCTCATCAGAACGAAACAAATGAGCCCAAACTCGAGGGGTTTCGTAGTGGTCATTAAGGAGTGCCACTGACTTCCTCCCTGCTCCATCATCAGGCCCTTACCACCAAGTGTAGCAAATAGGTCTCATCAGAACGAAACAAATGAGCCTAAACTCAAGGGATTTCCTAGTGTTCATTAAGGAGTGCCACTGACTTCCTCCCTGCTCCATCATCAGACTCTCACCACCAAGTGTAGCGAGTAGGTCTCATCAGAATGAAACAAATGAGCCCACCTCGAGGGGTTTCTTAGTGGTCACTAAGGAGTGCCACTGACTTCCTCCCTGCTCCATCATCAGACCCTTACCACCAAGTGTAGCGGATAGGTCACATCAGAACAAAACAAATGAGGCAGAACTCAAAGGGTTTCCTATTTGCCATTAAGGAGTGCCACTGGCTTTCTCCCTGTTCCATCATCAGTCTCTTGCCACCAAGTGTAGCAAATAGGTCTCATCAGAACGAAACAAATGAGCCCAAACTCAAAAGGTTTCGTAGTGGTCATTAAGTGTACCACTGGCTTCCTCCCAGCTCTATCTTCACATCATCAGATCCTCGCCACCAAAAGTAGCGAACAGGTCTCGTCTGAAGAAACAAATGAGCCCAAACTCGAGAGGTTTCCTAGTGGTCATTAAGAAGTGCCACTGGCTTCCTCCCTGCTCCATCATCAGACTCTCACCACCAAGTGTAGCTAATATCTCTCATCAGAACGAAACAAATGAGCTCAAACTCGAGGGGTTTTCTTGAGGCCATTAAGGAGTTTCACTGGCTTTCTCCCAGCTCCATCATCAGACCCTCACCACCAAGTGTAACGAATAGGTCTTATCAACACGAAACAAATGAGCCCAAACTCGAGTGGTTTCCTATTGGTCATTAAGGAGTGTCACTGGCTTCCTTCCTGCTCCATCATCAGACCCTTACCACCAAGTGTAGCGAATAGGTCTCATCAGAACGAAACAAATGAGCCAGAACTCAAGGTGTTTCCTATTGGTAATTAAGAAGTGCCACTGACTTCCTCCCTGCTCCATCGTCAGACCCTAACCACCAAGTGCGACTCAAAAGTCTCATCAGAACGAAACAACGGAGGCCAAACTCGAGGGGTTTCATAGTGGTCATTAAGAAGTACCACTGGCTTCCTCCCTGCTCCATCATCAGACCCTCACCATCAAATGTAATGAACAGGTCTTATCAGAACAAAAGAAATGAGCCTAAACTCGAGGGGTTTCCTAGCACAGCCATCAGATCAGCTCGATGGTAGCAAATTATTGTATTGTCATCGGATTCATATAGACTTGCAAAGTTTCAAATCAATACGACAATTAGAAGTAGGTTAAAATTGATTTCCAAGATTTTCTTACATTGTGACTTAGTTACAAGTGAAGCTAATAAAAGTGTGGTAAAAAAGTGAGCACATGTGGATCATGTGCCATTGGTAATAAAATTAAAATTATACCTATGACATCGTATCCTACTCACAACAATTCACAGTTATAAAAAAACTAATATAATTAAAAGTAGTTTTTTTTATTCTTAATTATAATATTTTAACTACTCGTAGATAAATCGTAGATTTAATTTTTTGCCTTGTTTAATGGGCACTGCGAAAAAAATATATAAATATATTATGTAAATAGCATAGGAGATCTTGGTTTAAGGCCTCTTAGTAAGTGAAAACGCCAAAATTGCCTATTTTCTATCAGCTGTTATTTAAAACATTGAAGATTTTTCGCAATGAAATTTCCAGTATGTATTATAGAACGTATATTTGATGGGAGGACTGTTTCGAAAACACGATTGGAAAAATTTTGCTCGATAGAAAAAAATCCTGATGTTACCTCTAAAATGTCATATAAATGCACATTACGACCGTGTTTTCTTATAATAATTCCTATAAAATCACAAACAAATAGGTGTTTACCTTTTCTATTTCGTGACTGTTTACGATTTTAACCTTCAAGCGGGCGCGCGGCGTCGAATCGACCGCACTCGATACATTTTCGTTCATATTATCGCATGTATTTCCAATCTCTAGTAGCCTGTCATTGTTTCACTGTGCCCATAATAAACTATTTACCTTCCCTCCCCGCGCCCTCGGGAGTGCATAAATCGCATTTGTTTAAGTCGCGGCGCAGGCGTCGAAAGCACGCCACGCGCCTTTCGTCGAAAGGGTTACGCGCGACGCTCAATGCGAGATATTATTCTTTTACAACATGAAAGTAAGAGTGTTTTTTTTTATAAAAATGACTCGTAGACTACTATAGTCAAATTGGATTTACTGACAGGGCTACGCTGGTGTCGTAAGTTCCAAGAAAACTCAAAAGGAACATAAGAGAGCATTTGAATATGAGTGTTCAAGACGCTAGTAATGAACTTTAACCGCCTCTGTGGTCTAGTGGTTCACACCACCGATTTCAGACGCCAGGACTAAGAAAATCCTGATGGCTCCCCTAGGGGAGACATCAGGGGAGACACGAGTCCGAAGGGGAGGTCCCGGGTTCGATTCCCAGTGGGGGTACATATTGGTGTTGGTGGTAGGACTTGTTCTTAGTCCGCCTGGCTAGCTACCACCATCTTATCTAAGTCTGACGCCATAACAATGATGTTTTCAGCATTATTGTGTTCCGGCAGTTAGAGATAAGATAGCCAGTTCCTCAGTGATTGAGGATTCCGGGAGTAGTGCTTTTCCATCTTCAGCCTTATCACCACTTAACATCAGGTGTGATGAACGCTAAGTGCTACCCCGTTTTGGATAAAAAAAATGAATCGAGCAGTAGTTCCAGCACATTCAGAGGAAGTTGCAAAATATGCCCTGCAAAAAAAGGAGGCAATCAAAGACGTAATGCACACATCATGTCTGAAAAATATTTGCAAGACCCACAATACATTCATTTGCAATGAATGCTAACTTGAAAAAAACTGACTGAAGAAAACTAGACCTAAGTAGACGATAAACGATTGTGATTTTTTATTATTTGAGCTCATGGAGCCAACTGATTTTGTCATTTTGATTATATTATACTTACTATAAAAAGCTAGTTAGAGGTAGGTATGTAAATAAATTATGATACTAAATTACTTACTAATCCAAAGAATTTATGTTGTGGGTACTTAACATTTGATTTTATAATTTTGTTTTTATCCTATTTTAATTTTTTACGACAACTTGTGTTCTAACTTATTGATAATGTGTCTGAATACAAAAAATATGTTTTATTAAATAATTAGTGTTTCAAATCCCTGAAATGTACCATAGGTCTTTTAGGTTACGCGCGACCGCTGCCGTTACAAATGACCGCGCGCCCGCTTGAAGGTTAAAAAAACTAAACATTTTTATAATTTTTTTGATAAAAATGTGAATTTCGCTTACGGTTTTTAGCTTCGAGCTCGTTGATTTCATAGTGATTTTTCGCTGACCGCCTAACCCCCCTTAATAGGTGAAATATCATTACTACGCTGATGACACTTGTTTATTCTATTTTGGCAAAAATATAAATACGATAGCAGAACATGGACAAAATCGCCCGATATAGATACTTTGTTTTCTTGATATCAGTCTTTACTAACCTTGAATCGGTATAGCCAAAACCAACTTCATGATTTTCAGCGCTAAAAACAAAGAGATAGGTACCAAATGTTGAACCTTTAAGATTATAATATAACGAAACGTTGACCCAAGTCCAGTCTGAAAAATATTTACGCCTTACTCTTGATAGTATTTATCTTGGAAACCGCATTATAAAAAACGATCAAAATTAACATCTCTCATGTCTGTTCTCCGTTGAAACCCCCCTCTCGGTTCGGTTTACAAATTTATACCTAACTCATTATTCAAACCTCACCTTGTCTACTTGATTGAAATATACGGCAGCGCTGCTAAAACCAATTTTAAAAAACTACATCATCAACACATCACAAAATAAAATTATTAAATTGTTGTTTCACTTACACACCAACATCAGAAATTTACAAGAAAACTAAACTTACGTCGTAGTCTCAGATGTGTAAATATATCCAGTGCAGTGCAATGCGCGCTCGGAAACGGTCGCGCCCGCGCATATTTGCATAAGAGTCGAATTACTTATTACTCGTAATTCACGTTAAGCGCGGCTTAAGCCGCTGCGCACTAACACCCGTTTGCACTAAACTTAAAAATCGCCTAAGTCTTTTCCTAGCTAACTTAAGACATTCTTAACAAAAAATTGCTTTGCACTAACCTTAGGACATTCTTAAATGCACTTTTGGCTATTCTTAACTTACGGGCCCAATATCGAGCGCCTAAGGCTTAAGAAATACCTATATCAGTGATTATTGTCTGTGGCAATGTGAGCAAAGAGTAGTGCGACAAGCTTTTCTGTTCCGGTGATTATCTTTGGAACTAAAACAGTTTTCATACGACAGTCCATTTTGACAGCTAATTTCGTATTGCAAGTGACTCCTGTGTCACGGCTGTCACCGGAACAGAAAAGCTTGTGGCTTTTGTATTCTTGTTTGCTAGATAGAGACACAACACATGTGACATACGTCATTCCTCATTTATTTAAATAAAACATTACAGATCGACAATCTTTTCTGTTCCCATGACAGCGGCGCTTATGTTTAGCAGCAAAACATGAAAGTATTAGCAAAATGACATTAAAAACAAAACTTGTTAGTTCTAGTTTTGGCCACCGGAACAGAAAAGGTTGCGCACTGTATTTATGTTTTTCCTGACAGTTGAGCTCAGTTGACTTTTTCTTTACTCGGTGAATTACTCCTATGCTCCTACCAAATAAAATAGACAACGCCTTAGCTTTTGTCTCCTTTTAACTTACGAGAAGGAATCAATGAGAAGTTTCAACCAAAAAAATATCCAGTGACCTACTTTACCTCGCCAGGTTTAAAATCCATAAACAATTAATATTTGAATTCATTCATTCATTCTTTTAGCAAGGTGATGACTAATTTACGACGTAGTCTGTCAGTGCAAACAAAAATTTTAGCTCGGCTGTTTTAGGCTGTTTCTAAGCTAAGATGTATCTTATCTATGACAAGCTCAACCCGAGTTTAGTGCAAACGGGCATAAACTTCACTATGGGTTCCCAGCAACTCATAGTGAATGAGGTTTTGGCGTTTATCCAGAATGCCATCGATACCATGGACGAAGTCAGCATCGTGCAGATCTGCAAGTCCAACTTCAACGAAGCTGAGATTTGCAGTGGCAAGGCGCAGCTGTTCAAGAGCATCGGTAAGGCCGACGAAATGCCATCTCGCCGGAGAGACGGAGGTGGGAAGAGTCTCCAGGACATAATAACCCTGTTGAAGGAGACCGACCCTGACGACGTGCCAACATTCGTGGCGAAGGAGCTGCATAAGCTGCCGCCTGTCACTTTCGACCACGTCGACGTAACCAGACTGCTCAAGGACATCACCTTCTTGAAAGCGAGCCTGGCCGAAGTACAGTCCAAGTTGGCGGCCTCAGACAATACCATCTGTGAGTTGCGTGCCCAAGTCGTGTTGTTAAGCAACACCGCTGCGGTATGTAGGTCAGTTGAGACCGCCAATGTAAACACTCGTCGTGGGGCGCAAAATGCATCCATCGGCAGTTTCGAGTCGGCGCATATGGATGCGTCACCGGCCGCCGCTACAGCTAGCGATGCACAGCGCCCCGCCGCCCGCTCCTCCGCCCCGCCAGAGACGTCACGCGTGAGCACATCGACCCCTCAACGTGCGTACGCCGCTGTCACCGCTGCAAGCCAACCTGCTCAAGCCGGCTCGGTTACAAAGAAGGGGGATAAACAACGACCAGCGTCCGAAGCTGTGCAACCAGCTCCGCAGAGACAGAAAACAAGTTCCGATGATGACGGATTCAAAAAAATGCAACGGAAGAAGAAGACCTCTCATCGTAACATGTGTGGCACCGCCCTGACTGGGTACAACCACCTGCTGCGGCCGGCTATCCCGACGACGCTGGTGTACGTGTCACGCTTGCATTACTCCACAAAACCTAAAGATATTGTATTGATTTCGACGACCGATTTGGCGCAGGGGTAGGCTACCTGCCTTCTGCGCCAGAAGTCTCGGGTTCGATTCCCGAACAAGACAAATATTGTGTGCATGAACATGTCTATTTGTCTTGGTCTGGGCGTTTTCTATGTATATTAAGTATGTATTTACAAACAAAAAGTATTTTAGTATATATTTATCCGTTATCAAGTTCACGTAGACACAGTTTCTTAAGAAATTAACTACGGGCTTAGACTCAGATCATATAATACTATACTAGGTTAGATATGCCAAGGGGGCGTGGCAGGCGTCGCAGGGACCAGGGGGCTTAGACAAAGTAACATTTGAAAAACGATAGCGAAGCGATAACGAAGTTCGAAAGAAATTCAAGGTATAGGATTGGCGGATTGGTATAAGCTGCGCTAAATCACGTGGTCTTGCCGCAAGTTGATTGGAGCATAAAGACGATAGCGATAGCGATTGTCGTTTCGCCACATAACGATGTTACTTTGTCTAAGCCCCCTGATCAAACGATCAACATCGTCGGTTGATGCTTTTTGACGTCCTCAGTTGTCATTCAGCCGTGCTGAGCATCGTTTCTCTTAATCATTCTCAAAATGCCGGTTTGTGCTATTATTACATATCGAAATTATTGCAACAATATAAATAAAGCAAAAAAATGGAGTAACCTACCATAAGCAAGCATTGAAATATCAATAATTATATGTGATCAAAGGAACTTCAAAAGTGAAGTTCGATCATTATTATATGAGTCGCTTCATTCGAAGATATTATTCACCACGTAGTTCCCCTAACCTACAGGGTAACGAAACGCACGTTCAGAGATTTCCTTTGCTTTTTTTTTTGTTTTGTTTTAGCTAGCTACTCTGTGTTCCCACTCCAGCGTCTATATTCAATGTTAATTAATTCGTCATTCTGTTTGGAGATCATTGTTCTTGCAATAAAGGTAAAGGGTTGGGTGGGTAGGGTGTAATATCTTCGAATGAAGCGACTCATATAATAATGATCGAACTTCACTTTTGAAGTTCCTTTGATCACAGTCATATTATATTTCGTCGCTTCATTCTTCAGATATTATTCACCACGTAGATCTTTAGAGAAGAATACCTTTTGCAAGAACTCTGCAGCTTTTATTATATGACTAATCATTATAATCAAGGTAAGTATAAAAAAGGTACCTAAGTATTTTTATATTTTTGTGAGTGGGAAATAGAAAAATAAAAACCTGTATAAATCATTATAATTGTTTTATTTATTACCTTTCATCACACTGGCTTTGATAATGCCATTCATTTTCAATATGTTATTATAAAATTAAGAGCGTAAACAAACTGATTCTGCAAAATTATTATGAACAATCAGATTTAATTTATAAAATCGGGCAAAAGTATTAAGATTTGCCCAACCTGCCGTTTTTCTTATTGTGTCTATGCACACCCCTGCTAAACTAGCTGTGGAGGTAGACGCATGTCGCGTACTATGCGCTGTAAACACTGAAGTGTCTACACCACTTTCTGCCAATATAGACTTTATCCACTTGCTAATTGTTTGCGATGATACATTTCGATGGGGCTTTTTGATAGTTAATAATAAACCAGTATTATTGTCTTGTCTCATATTTTTAGTACAATCAATATAATCTAATAGTATTGTTGCAGGGCAAATAGATTTATTTTCCATGAAAAAAGGTAAAAATAGAAGTGGCTGTTCCCTTCCGGGAGCTGAAGTTTTTATAATATCAGTAATAGAAATTGAAACCCCATTCGAAAGTACTTGAATATTATCTAGTTTTATCAGGGATATTGTTTGAACTCGCTGTGCAGTGCAAAGCGCCAATAATACTACTAATTTTTTTGATAACTTTTCAAAACTAATATCTTTGTTCGGATACCAACGAGAAATAAGATTAAGGACTAACTGTGGATCCCATGTATGTGTTAAGATTATGGGTCAGGTATTACAATAAATAACTCAATAATTAATATTCATTTTCATTTATTCAAGTTATTAGTAAGCCTTTGTGATTGTCAAGGATGCTACGCTATTGGTAGAAAACCCTACGGCGGGAGACCTTGTAACGAGAAGAGCCAGCAAGAAACTCGCCAAGGGGTGCAATTCTCCCTTCATCAAACACTTTTATTTTCATAAAACACGTCAGACAAATTACATTTTTAAGTGTGAAATGCACAATGTGTATTTGAATTATAACCATACTGATAATAGTTTTAATACATTTACAACAATAGAATATTGTGACAAAGAATAACAAATTCCAACAGAAACTATTTGATGCTAATTCAAGTTTGTTTCGCATTAGATATCTAACAATTTACAACACCAATAATCTCACATCGATGTAATAAAATACTTAATAAATACTTAGCTTTGCTTTGAATTCCCGATGCAGAATGAGGCCCGCTTCGCCTTATCCTACCTCCTTTATAGCTCGCTCAAAACAATATGGCCGGTAACACCAAACGGCCTTCTGCCGAGTTTGTTTCCGGCCAATCTGTTATTATTTTTGGTTATAACATGTAAGTTTGAATATAATTATTAAATACAATTATAACTTTATAAAGCCAACATTTTAATTTTAACAACGACATTTGTTTAATTTTCAATAAAAAGTACGACTACAGATTGTGGACTTTGACTACCTACCATAGACAATACACTGTTCTATTAAATTTAGATTCCTTTTATAACCTATTAGATAACTTTAATTCTCAATAATTATAACATATGATGATATTTGGGTCTTAAGGGTGCTCAGCCCGCACCAACACAGCCCGGTATGTTACTTACTCAGATAATATACACTCGTTTACATACAATATACAAACATGTCAGTATATTTCTTGATAGCAGTAAAAAGGTTCGAGGACAACCTTGCCTTACAGGACTATAACTTCTATCGCACACTTGTGCGATCGAACAGAAATAAGATGGAATATGAAAAATGTTGAACTTTGTAATGATCTGGTATCCACGGTTACCTCTATCTAATACGTTATCCAATATGTTCCTGATGCATATGTAGGTATATGTATACCTATGCGCGCCACCGCGCGCCGATTGCTCTGCAGTAATAAACTAGCTACGGTGATACTCGGTTGTTTTACTTACATACTTCTCAGTGGCGACGATGTTTTTCGATTACCCGCGAAACGAACTTTAACAATGTCTTATATCGGGAATTTATCAATTTTTGATTATAAAACGTGCGAGTGGACCCTTTTTAAGGGGCGTTTAACTCAGTTTTTGAAAATAAATGAAGTGAAGCAAGAAAACAAGGCCGGTATATTGATCACCCATCTGTCGGACGAATCTTACAGACTGATTCGCAACCTTGCCTACCCAAGGGAATCCGACGCACTTACATTTGAAGAGCTAGTTTCATTACTCGATCAGCATTTCAAGGCAAAAAAGTGTTCCTATTCGGACAGGGCTAAGTTTTATGGAGCGATAAGAGGTCCCGGCGAAAACTTAGGGGATTGGGCCGCAAGACTTCGCGGACTCGCGAGCTACTGCGACTTCGGCTCGGCCCTGGAAACTGTCCTCACGGACCGTTATATTCTCGGCCTAGGACCAGGCCCCGAACGAGAAAAACTGTTCGAACAAGACCCAAGTACCCTCAAAATTGATCGTGCGTTGGAGTTAGCGGAACGAGCCTCGAATGCGAGAGAGGCCAGGATGATGTTGGCTCACCAAGTCAAGGAAGAGCCGATGTATCGAGCTTCATTTAGAGCTGAAGCTGGCCAAGAAAAAGGTGGACGTCATGACGCGAAAGGCCGCTGCGCAGGCGGCAGCTCGCGCCAGAACGCTGGCAGCCGCAGCTTCGACGGGCATTCATCATGTTGCTGTGTGTGCGGAATGAAAAATCATTCAAGTGATAAGTGCCGGTACAAAAATTATAAGTGCCAAAAGTGCGGTGAAAAAGGTCACTTAAAAAAAGTGTGCGGTTTGCGAAATTCGCGAGTAAATAATATTACTAACGAAGGCAGTAGTGAAAGCGGTGACGATGTAAGTTGCTGTTTGGAATGTAAGAATTTTAATTTAAGGTACGTCTCTAATGATCCTATAAAAATTGAATTGTATTTAGGAAATCACTTTGTCACAATGGAGTTAGACTCAGGTTCAGGAACATCAGTTATTTCAGAGCAATTTTATAGTAAGTTCTTTTCAAAATATAAATTATCAAAGTCTCATATCAAAATATGCTTATACGACGGACATAAAATCTCGCCTATCGGTTTTTTTGAAATTGATGCGGTTTTCAATGATCAAACCAAACCCTTAAAATTATTTGTTGTTAAAAATGGCGGGCCGCCACTTTTAGGAAGAGATTTTATGTCGGCCTTCAATGTTACATGGTCGTTGAATAATATTGCATCGCAATCTGTAAATGACGTGACTCAATTGTTGGAACAATACTCTGATTTGTGGCGAGATGAATTGGGCTCATTTAATAAATTCAAAATCAAATTGCAATTGAAAGAGGGCTCCACGCCTAAATTTTTCAAACCACGTACTGTTCCTTTTGCACTTAAAGATAAAGTAGAAGCCGAAATAAGTAGATTAGTTACATTAGGAATTTTAGTCCCAGTTGAGCATTCTGATTATGCGACACCAATAGTGCCGGTGCTCAAAGAAAACGGTAAAGTCAGAATAGCAGGCGATTATTCCGTTACATTAAACAAAGACCTTATAATAGAAAAATATCCATTACCGCGAATCGAGGAAGTCTTTGCAAAATTAAGCGGGGGGAAACGTTTTAGTAAAATAGATCTAAAAAATGCGTATAACCAATTCATATTAGACGATTCATCACGACTTACAACTATAAATACATCGAAAGGTCTGTTCAAATATACACGGTTAGTTTATGGATTAGCAAACGCTCCCGCCATATTTCAAAAGGCAATGGAAACTATTTTATCAAGTATCGAAGGCGTAAGCTGTTGGCTCGACGATGTGTGTATAACGGGTCCCGATGACGTAACTCATTTACAAAGATTACGCGAGGTAACGCATAGACTAAGCTCGGCTGGGTTGCGGCTGCAAAAGGAGAAGTGCCAGTTTTTCGAAAAGAGTGTAACTTATTTAGGTTATCTTATAGATCAGGACGGATTACACACGTGCCGAGAAAAGGTACGAGCTATTCTCGAGGCCCCAGAGCCAACAAACGTTACCGAGATTAAACGATTCACGGGCGTAGTAAATTATTATAGGAATTTTATCCCCAACGCTTCTAGTTTAATGAGTCCTTTGAACGAATTACTTCGCGCGAATGCTAAATGGGAGTGGGGCGAAAGGCAGCGACGGGCGGTGCGCGCAGTAAAGCAGGAGCTGGCGTCAGAGCGCGTGCTGGCGCACTACGATCCCTCGGCGCAGCTGGTGCTCAGCGTAGACGCGGGACCGCACGGGCTCGGCGCCGTGCTCGCGCAGCGCGTGCCCGACGGCTGCGAGCGCCCGTTAGCCTATGCTTCCAGGTCGTTATCGACGAGTGAACATAACTATAGCCAGATTCACAAGGAAGCTACGGCTATAATTTTTGGTGTGAAAAATTCCACCAGTACTTTTTTGGTGTTCAGATTCCATTTATTTTGAAAACGGATCATAGGCCGTTGCTTTCCATATTAGGAAAGAAAAATGGAATCTCTATTACTGCCGCGTTGCGCCTTCAAAGGTACGCAATTATCCTGTCTGCATATAATTACCAAGTCCAATACGTTAGTAGTAAAAATAATGTTATCGCGGATTATTTCTCACGCGCACCGCTGCCAACGATTGATAACGAGAGTGAACAGGATGGCTACAGTCGCGCCCTCTTATTCTTAGACGGGAGCACGGAACCGGTTTCTTATGACCAGACCAAAGATGCCACGGCAAAGGACAAAGTTCTTTGTACAGTTATGAAATATATGAAACACGGGTGGCCGCGTAAAATTAATTGTAGTTCAATTAAACCTTACTATCACTGTAAATTAGATCTAGAAGTCGTTGAGGGCTGTTTATTAAGAGGTCATAAAATTGTGATTCCGAATGTTTTTAGGCAGCAATTATTGCAAGAATTACACTCCGCGCATTTCGGCATAGTAAAAACGAAAAGCTTAGCACGTAGTAAAATGTGGTGGCCAGGTATAGATAGGGATATCGAATCATGGATAGGCAAATGCGACACTTGCATCGCACTCCGGCCCGCCCCGCCGCGCGCCCCGCCATCGCCCTGGCCTCGGCCGCCCCACGCGTGGTACCGAATCCACATTGATTATTTGTCAATCGAACAAAATGTTTATCTAATTATTATTGACGCATTTTCGAAATGGTTGGAATGCATCAATATGAAGCTTGGAACGACTACGCAGGCTTTAATTTCAAAATTGAAACAAGTGTTTTCGTATTTCGGTCTACCACAGGTGATCGTGTCTGATAACGACATTAAGATATGCTCGTCAGAATTCCAGAGGTTTTGTTCCAACAATGGTATAGAGTACGTCAATTCACCTATTTATCACCCAGCGAGTAATGGACAAGCTGAAAACTCAGTAAAAACATGTAAAAAAATGATCAAATGTATTTTAATGGAAAATCATTCTCATAAACAAAAAGAGGAAAAGTTACTAGGTTACTTGTTTGAATATAGAAACATCGTCCATTGCTCCACGGGCAGTACGCCGGCAAAATTAATGATAGGGCGAAATTTGCGATCCCGATTAGATTTAATTTTGCCGCCAAAAGGTGATCACCGTTCACAAGCGATACAAACAAAATCAACAAATCCAAAGGCTAGTAGATTTTTTTATGTGGAAGATATTGTGTGGGCTAAATGGTTTGTAGCGAGAAAAAGCAAGTGGGCTAAAGCAAAAATTGTTGAAATACTGGGTAACAGAATGTATTTGGTTTATTTTGACGAATATAAAGTAAAATGTAACAGACATATAGATCAATTACTTAGATGCAAAAGTTCTGAATTAAGCACTACTAAGTATGATGTACAATCACGGGGCCCTTTGGCGGGTCTTATGGGACCCACAGCGCCCGCGATTAGCGAATCACCCGGGGGCCAGCAGGACCTGCAGGACCCCCTGTCGACAGCCTCGCCAACTCATCCACCATCTATAAATGAACCCAGTCTTGAAACAGCATCGCAACAATGTGATTCCCCTCCGGGGAATTTACCCTCCGGTAATAGTGCGGGGGAAGAGGCTGAGGTTTTGGAAGTTCAGCCGGCGGAGGATGGGCTGGCGATGCCTCCATCGCCAAATCCTGCAACCTCTAGAATGGTGCTAAGGCCTAGAAAAAAAATAGATTATAAGAAATTATTTTAGTGGAACCATTATCTTTAAGCTTTATAAAATAAGATTGTTTATTAAATTAGTAGTAGTTTACACTTACTTACCAGTTTTTTCTATGTTGTTATAGGTTTTGTAATTAGTGTGGGAGGAATGATGCATATGTATATGTATACCTATGCGCGCCACCGCGCGCCGATTGCTCTGCAGTAATAAACTAGCTACGGTGATACTCGGTTGTTTTACTTACATACTTCTCAGTTCTACAAAAAAAATTAAAAATTTATTTAAAAACAAATTTTTTTTATTAATCTTGTAACCTTACAAGGTGCCTACCTTGGTACATTGCAGACATTACACTGTAGATTTAATCTTTACGCTGTGTAGGCTAATGAGCGAGTGTGTCCACAAATCCCAGAAAATACCGGTATTGAATAAACCCGGTATCTGAAATTGTGGTCACACCCTTATATTACGCAGTCTGCTACCACCCGGATTCGGTAACCGGGAACCCGTTAAACTAAAACTTATACTAAACTTAGATCTAGGACTTACGGTTTTTATGAGTTCGTCGGGACGTTCCCCCGGCTCGCCACGGAGTATCAACTCACGTGACGGGATTATTGCGGTAATCCTACCACCATGGACTACCCCTGGTATATCAACCCAGAAACACACCTAGGAAGAGGGCTTGACCTGTCCTCAGATCTGATGTCCCGATCACTTGTCACCGACAATGATATTTCACTTCACGTGACGCGATGTCCATTTCGCGATTTGCGTTTAAGTATTCCACATACAGTCACTGCAAACGCACAATCCGATTGTGTTGTAAGATCAACCAGACTTAAGAGGCTCTTGTACGCGAATGACCTTGCGCAATTGATCTCTTTCGCACCCCACCAACGGGTCCTCACCCCTCTGCTTACAAAAGTTATTGCACCACTACAACGCCATCTTAACAAACTCTTTTGAACTACCAATAACATATTCTTAGTAACGGCCATCTAGCGGATATTTCACGCACATTACTGGTTGACTGAATTATAGCCCAAGAGCTAATTATCATTTTCGTATAGGTACAAATTTTACTTATCATTATTTTTAATCATTATGGAGATCCTTGGGGGAGGCCTATGCCCAGCAGTGGGCGTCGTACGGCTGAAATGATGATGATGATGATGATGTATTGTTTACCGATTTAGTGGGCATTGATAAAAAGTAAGACAATCGATAGAATAAATCCTTCTGTAGACTTAATTCACCCAGGTGATATCACCCAGGTGAATTAAGTCTACCAAAAAGTATACTTAATTCACCTGCAAATGGGTGAATTAAGTCTACCGAAGGAAAATTTTAACCTTAAGTAGACTTAATTCACCTATGCCACTAAGTTCAAAAACAGTATTTTTTCGAATTTTAACAAAAATACAACGTGAGTAAATTTCTGAAAAACAAATTAATGTCGGGAAAAAAATTGAACGTAACAAATTTTTTTGTGATCTGTAGTAAAAAACAGGTACTTACCTAGAGTGTGTGTCGAATAACTTTGCGCGTGACTGGCGCGTTTTTGACGCTAGTTATAGTGTATTTTTTTGTTCTAATGTTATAGAAAAGATTAGTATTCGATTTTTACCGCGCGCAGACTTATCTGACGAGCACTCTACAAAGGATTTTTGACTTCTTTGTTTAAAAAAAAATACGCGCCTTGGCGAAATAGTTTATACCGAGCTATGTGCAGTCTTATACAATACGCAGCATATAAGTTAAACCCAACCATAGACAATAAAATCTGTGCAGAAGAAAATTTTGTACTGAATATTGCAACTGCGCATGTTTTTTGTTTGTTTCTTCATAGCTCGCATTTTCTCGCAAAAAAAAACATCTAAAATTCAAGATGGAGGCCAACGCTTTTGTTTATAGACCGATTTTGATAAAACTCAGTTTTTGGTACAATTTTGACGAGAAATCAGCAACGCAATGTTAAAAATAATTAAAGTACAGGTTGCATATCCTGGGTGCATTAAGTCTACTAAAGGGTGCACCTAAATCACCTGGGTGAATTAAGTCTACTTAAGAGTGCACTTAAATCACCTTGGTGAATTAAGTATACTTTTTGGTAGACTTAATTCACCCAGGTGATATGGCCTAGGTGAATTAAGTCTACTGAAGGGAATAAATCATTACAAACAAAAAATTTGTTTATTCAATTTAGATTGTTATTTACAATACTTGTGAACGTCATAGAAGCTACGCCATCGGTTCGCAAACCCTACAGCGGGAGGCCTTGGAGAAGAACCGGCAAGAAACTCCAAGGGTTGTTTTTTTTTCAATCGTCAGTGCGCGCACTGCCATATAACTCTATACTGAATCCGAGAACGATCAAACTATCGCCCGATTAAAAATCACAAGTGCGCGTGATGTCGCTAGCTGAACAACCCAAAGGTCAGTGATTGCATATTTCCAGTAACTGTTTCGAGAAGTATGAGACATCTACAATTCTCCTCCCAATTTTTTTACTCGTCACTTCTTCACTTTCAGGTGAAATGCAGAACTGAAAAAGTAACATAACATTAAGTGTAATTAAAAATAATATATAATAAACCTAAATGATACTAAATTGTTAAACACATAGACTACTCCTTTAATACATAGAACAATGCAACCTTAGGGCGCTTGTGCACTACACTGATTTTAGAGCCGTTTTAAAAGTTAGGTACTTATATGAAAATTCATTCCCACCACCATCCATACCTCATAGTCATTTTCAATGTTTTGATGGTCCAAAGTAGACGATGACTCTGGTGTGGCTAGGACTTGACATATTTTTGTATCATTTTCCTGTGATACTTCATTGCTAATGGTTCTGAAAATATAAAGCAGCGTATATAATTTATTTCACTAATTGTTAATGTCGTAGACCTAACAATAAACTAAACTAGCAAAAACATATTATTTGAAACGAAAAATGGCATTTACTAATAAAATGCTTTGTTCGGATGATATATTCCCCGTTGAGGATAAAAAATATATAAATTATTTCATAATGAAATTACGACACATCACCACAGATTACTAAATAGTTACTAGTAACAGATACTGCACACCGCTATTTAAATAAATAGCAACTAACTATAACGCAATAAAGTGGAATTCAGCTTGTACGGCGCAAATTACGAACGGCTACTCGTTGCATCTCTTTCTATCGCATATATTCTAGCTCTTTTGCGGACCTAATTTCTATGGATTTGCACCAGGTGAGGGCGAGATTTGCGCGCAAGTACATCGAGTGACAGACGCCTGGCATAACTAACTACAATGCGATGCGAGCAACAAATTGAACATCGGCCGCTTTTAAGAAAAAGTCGAATATTTCGACAAAAATTATGTTTACTTCTATACATTTGTAGGTCTAAGTATATTTTTTCGACCAAAAACGTACTCGCTGCCTAGGCATCTTAGAACTTATTTCCAGAATATGAGAAATGAAAAACTTTAATAAAACGTAATTTAGCTCCTAGACTACATTACTTGCTTACACTGTGTTTTCACCCAGCTTCCTTTTTTTTCTGAAAGAAAAATACATAATCGGATTAATCAATAATCTTTGAACAAGTAATAATAATATTAGTACTTATAAAATTTAGTGTACAAAAATAAAAACAAAAAAAAACTTCATTAGCAGGAAACGAACCACTGACTTTTAGTCTACTACCCTGCAGTCGCTCTGTTAGACCAAATCTACTTAGTCAAAATGCTCGAAAATAGCGACTACTACCTACTTAGAACTCGAATGAGAATTTAGAAGTGGAAAATAAAACAATTGACTATAAAAGTAATAACGCTTTTAGGTATTTATAAGTTTATGGGTACCTACTAATAATGAAATAGGAAACATGTTTAGAAAAAAAAAATCTTAGTATACTTACGCTCTTTCTTGAATTTTTTTCAATTTTTCCAAATAAAATCTTTTCCTTTTTGTAGGTCTAGGCATTTTGAGTTTTATATTAAAATTTATATTATATTTACACAACTTAGGTAAAAAAAACTAAAATAGAAATATCGAAACTACCTACGAAAGTACTTATCTACCAAATAACCTTTTTTTAAGAAATGTGCAATTATTTACAAAAATCACTTATTTACAAAAACGTGTCCTCCACAAAATATAGAACGTAAAAAAAAATTCACAAGATTTGTGTCCTGTCACTAAAAAGCAATTTCTAACGAAACAATAAATATCGCGAAATAATGCTACGTAAATCGGTGTCACGTGCGCGTGGGAATAAGCAACACAACCACCCCGTACGAAGACCATCGGCCGTCTGCCGCCCGGCCCCCGCTAGGACACCCGCTGCTCTTTATTGTGAAAACTCCCTATTTCTCCGAAATTGAGCGTTAAAAAAAAATATCGAATGCACAGTTTTGAAGATAAATACTTATAAGTTTTTTTTATTGTAAGTACATCACCGCATATCTAACACTTACGAATCTATAGACACATATATTGTGAAATTGATGTTCATAGCTATTAAGTTTTTTCAGTAACTATAATGAATTTAAATAATTTTAATAAACAGAACTAGAGATTAATAAGTAATGCATCGTATATATTTATTTTAGATTTTTAAGATAAGGAATAAAAAAGTTATAAGCAAAAGTATACATTGAATTGGCGTAGGTGAGAACCTTAATATATAATTATGAGCCGTCAGCACCATGCGGACCGTTCCATATAACCAATCTCACAATGATGTACCCGAAGTGAGTCACTCACCAAATCACGATGCACTTAATGCGCCCGGCGCGCTTATTATAACAAAAATCACAACTAATAACTAATTCACTCGCGCGCTGCGGTAAACGAAAGTTAATTACTTAAAACCAAATACAATTAAAATCTGTCGGCGGCGCCACGCCGGCCAATCCTTTCAACGTATCAACAACAAAACACCTTAATGCACCCGGCACGCTGGTAGAACAAAATCAAAGCTAATAACTAGTTTTCTCGCGCCCCGCGGTATATCCCATATTAATTAGGTTCCACTAATTTTAACAATCAAACTTAGAATATGCTTAGAATATAACCAAAAAACAACGCGGCCCCATTGCCAGCTCGCAAGTGACAGCCCACACGTCACCGGTCAAACCCGTGAGGTTGTCACACTGACATTGTCTGCCACAGACAATGTTACCATTTGAAATTATTATCTATCTGTCTATGGTCTATTATGAACACGCTGGTGATCTGCAGATACATCTAACTTTTAAGCCCAAATATACTACTGCAGCTGCTGAAGGTAAACCTAATTAATAAAGATTCGGAACAGTTATCAAAATAGTAAATAACATATATCTACTTTATTAATTAGGTTTACTTTATATACACAAGGATTTGTACACTTATATAAGTACACTCATAGCAACATCAAAACTTTTTACTGGCCTACTTTTTGACCTATGTATAAAGAAGTTTAAATTATGTTCTAATATTTATATTTATTTGCATTCACAGTTACATTTGTTTAGAATAAGTCTACCCGTCATACTACTTGAAATCCATTCAAATCCACTATCTTTCAATGTCCGGGCGAATGCTGCACACTGATGAAATAAACACTAGCTAACAGATTTTTATATATTATAATACTCTTTTTTTGCGTCTTAAATATAATAAATGTAATTTGTTATACGCTGCCATCACTCTTGCCTACGTTTCACGTACTGAATGTTATACCTAAATAGATTAAAAACTACCGGCGCGCTGTGTCGGGTCGGGCCGTAGCGTGCCGGTGTCGTGTCGGTCAAATGAAGAATGTAGCTCTCGGTGTCGTGTCGTTGAGCACTGCCGGTATCGGTGTCGGTGTCGGTGCCAGGCCGGGCCGTCCAATGAAGAAACACCCAATGAGACACGATTATGACTTATGATAGCAGACTTTGCTCCCTTCAGTGAACATGTCCGTTACTCTAGCAGCAAAATAGCTCCTACATAGAAAGCAGTTGATTCTTCGGTCAACAATAACACTGTTGATCAAAGAATTATCGCATTAAATTAGAGCGCATTTTGCTGTAAATGTGCGCCAAATATGATATTAGTGGGCAATATGCTTTTGGGATAAAAATAAAAAACTGTTCCTGTTGAAGTAACGCTTCTTCAGCAGCAATATTCAATATCAGCGATAAAAAAATATGAAATAAAAGATAAATATATCAGCGGGTAGCTTAAATTAGTGCATGGATGTATGCCAAATTAAAAAAATTAAAAAATGTTAGCCTCATAGTTTTATAGATATTCAATTTGCTGCTGGAGTAGGTAACGTTTTGCCGAATCGCAGATCACGGGAACTACTGGTAGTGCGATCATACAATAAACATTTATAAGTACTACGCGTTCACTTCATCATTGCCGCTACCTCGCGGCCCGCTTCGTCATACCCCACCCCCTGCGTCGCCCGTGCGTAGGCGCGTAGTAGCCCATAATTTGCGTGTTTTGTGCTATAAAAAAAACTTTTTCACTTCTCATGCTCGTAAAGTTCGTGTTTATGTTGGGTATAGGCTGCATAAAATCGCTTTTTATGCTCTAGTGCATAAAGTAAACTCTTCGTCTAAGTCTCAGATTCTAAGACAAAGGTCGTCAGGTAAACAGTCACACACGCAATTAAACTTCGTAATATAAACCTGTTATTTCATTCTGTTTCTTAAATTTTGTACATAATCCATGTTAAATTACTAAATTAATAAAACTAGGCAAAATTAATGAGTTTTCTAAGAAATAAGTATTTCAAGAGCATTATGGACTATATCGACTATATACGATCTTTGCTAAAGTCACTGTGCTGCCACTACCACGTATAAAAAAAAAGAAAGTCTTCCCGCCAATATGGCGAAGTCTTTATTTTTTCTTTTTTGCAATGTTGTTATTTATTCAATTTTCCTCACATTCGAAGTGAAAAGCAGAGTGTATAACTCGTACATAAAACCCATTTTACCCTCGAATTGACTATCCACCCTCGCCTACGGCTCGGATGGATATATACGTCTCGGGTAAAATGGTACGTTTTATGCACTTGTTGTACAATCTACTAAAGTTCACCGGTTTTTGAGTAATCAGCCATGATTCGAAAACAAAAAAAAAACATTCTAGAGCCTACACTACCACAGAAAAAAAAACAAAAACGTTACGCTGTTTTTCTCGTTATTCTAATTACCCCAAAAATGTTGCAGATTCCTCATCTACGCGTTTTTTAATTATACCCAAAGGAAGGTTTGCACATTCCTTTCTTTCACACTTCCATCTTACTCAATGCCGATACTCCGGCTAGCAGCAATAGCAATATCGAAGATTGGAAAGATCCTACCCTAATAAATAATTAGCGCGGTTAATGAAGAACATATTCTTTGTTTTACAGGGTCATTTAAAGCTGGCACCAGCGCGTCCTCCCCTCCCGTGTTCAAACCGACTCCGGGCATGAGCGCTTTTGGGGCCGCCGCCGCCACGCCGCCCGCCACTGGAGGGGGTTAGTTATCAATACAGAATCTGTGGTGATGTGACAAACCACACAGGTACCAGATCCAGCGGTCTCAGTCAGTGTAGGCGATTGGGTAATGGTCTGGACACCAGATACCGGAAAGGTCGAACCCGGGACCGAGTACCGGTATGGTGAATGTGTCCACACCTTTACTCAAAGCAGCTCTGCTACCATCCCTATACCGAAGGGCGAATAAAACAAAATACTAAATGACTACTTAACTAATGAAACTAAACTAACAATATGAATGAATGAATGAAAAACATTTATTGACACATCACAAAAACATACAAGGGTAAAATACAATAATAACACTAAATAAAAAAAAGACAGTGACTTTTTTTTACCCTGTGGTGACGTGCCAATCAGGACCCTGCCTCAGCATAAGTTGTTTCAGGGTGAAAGGTCACCCCGCAACAACGCTGGTATTCTGGCAATACTCACAGTTTCTATGGGTTTGTCGAGTCCTCTCGTTTGGTATCGCGCCACGGAGTGTCAAGTCAACGTGACGGGATTATTGAACAATACTTTAACGAAGCCATTAAAATCCCCGTTTAACATATTCATCTGAAAACTACCAAAAGTATCTATACATCTATATATATAAAATCGAGGGGACATAACTCACTCATCACGAAATCTCGAAAACTACTGGACCAACGAAGATGTAATTTGGCAGGAAGGTAGATTCTGCCTAGGAGACGTCCGCTAAGAACGGATTTTAGGAAACTCCCCCCCTAAAGGGGTAAAATGGGGGGGTTAAGGTTATATCTCATCAAAAACATTAAATATGTGAAGTGAGAGCCAACTTCAATATTAGGAAGTATGCCTTGGTTGTTGACTTCAACGACAAAAGATGTGAGATCTAAATGGGTGCCAAGTTTAACGGTCAGTCCTGAAAATTTAGTACTTACATAAAATGTTTCATAACAACTTAAAATATAATTTCTTCTTATAACTTAGAATAATATATTAAAGCCTAAGGTCTGACTTGGCTAGTTCTTGTATACGAATTATTATTAGGTACTTACTGAAACAGTCATGGAAGAGCCCTATGTTCATCTCTAGTTTCTAGTCGACCAGCAAGCCAAATTTTCGGAAGAATACAATTAGAACTTCGGCTTTAGAGCTTGCGAAGGCTATAATATATATATAATTCGTATATGAAAACTAGCCAAGTCAGACCTTAGGCTTCAATATATTATTCTAAGTTATAAGAAGAAATTATATTTTAAGTTGTTATGAAACATTTTATGTAAGTACTAAATTTTCAGGACTGACCGTTAAACTTGGCACCCATTTAGATCTCACATCTTTTGTCGTTGAAGTCAACAACCAAGGCATACTTCCTAATATTGAAGTTGGCTCTCACTTCACATATTTAATGTTTTTGATGAGATATCATTACTTTTTGTAGAGAAGTTATTAGTAGGTACCTACTTATTCATAATAAATTAATACCAAATGTTTCAGTATATTTTATTTGGCCAGTTATATTACTTTACCCTTGTGTATCAGCTACTGACAATGAAACTAATTTTATGCTCGTGTTTGGTGTGGACGTAGAAATATCATTTTTAACAGATTTTCCTATTTCCAACAGTTTCTTTTTCCTAGTCGTAATAGTGTATGGTGTTTTGCTCGACGAAGTTGCAGTAGGTATTTAATGTTCCTGAGCAGATATTGCATTTCCATTTGCGTTTTGATTCTGGTTTCATTAAGCGATAAAGCTTTCCGGACAAACTAGTATCTTTTGCCGCACAATGCACTCATATAGAATCCTTGGCAGTATCAAAGAATACTATATAATTATTACTACGTAGCCACTGACCTCTATTATTTATACACTGGACAGGCTGTCTCCATACAAATTACAGCTAATTTTATGTGGCAATTTAAAGCGCCGCCACTACGAGTGTCCCGAGAACTAATTTTGACACAATCATTAAATCATTACCGCAGTCGACAATATTTATGTCAGCCAGTCCAGTGTGTAAATAAGTAATTTGTTGACATCTAATCTTGCTTATTGATTCTTTATTTGCTAACTAGCTTAAGCTAACCCGGTAAACGTTGTTTTGTCATATAAATTATAGTGGACTAAATTAGAATAAATAATAAGAAGACTATGTCTAGTTTGTGTGTTTATACACCAAAAGTTGCCTACACCAGACGATAGATAGCGCTAGTTAGGTATACACTACCAATAAAAGGGCCAAGATTGGTCTCTATTTCCTACATATATAAATTACTCTGTATAGTAGAGTGCGCGTCAGATAACTCTGCGCGCATGCGCGACTGGTGCATTTTTGGCGCTAGTTACAGTACATTATTTATGCTAAGCTTATGGAAAAGATTAGTATTCGATTTTGACCGCGCGCTGACGTCAGTGATTACTTACTCTTTGGAAGCGGCCATGGAAGAGATGACAGTTTTGCAGTTTTGTATCGAAGTTATAGTCTCACAGTTCACACTCCATTTGGTGTACAAACACACACATATGCAAATTACAAAGGCATATAAACACAGACACACATATAGGCATAGTATACATATTATTTATTTATAAGGAAACTCAGTGTAAATGAAACATAGGTTAACACTGCACCCTTTATTAACAATAAAACAACAAATATGAATCACTTAAGGCATTAAAAATCTTCAAAGAAGTCTTTTTTCAAACACAGCACATCACCAAAGAATTCTATATAACACTCAACACAAACTAGTCTTTTTCTCAAAAAACGGTAGGTACTCCGAGCAACGAAACTATATAATTGCTAACGGAATTACGGATCTTTACGAAACAGAACATAGCAAATAACAAATTTAACAAACAAAAGTACAATTTAGATTATTTGACATTATTTTCCATAAGTACACTTTAATCTCTTTAAAGTTAATACCCTTCCATCAACTTTCAACGATATAGTATAGAAAAAAAGGATTTTTCTCTTCTTTTCTATACTGTGGGTGGGTGTATTAACTTGGAGCCATCTATCGTTGACTTTAGTGAACTATTTATTTGTGCAAAGTGTGCACCTACAGGGAGAACATAGCAACTTTCGCATTTTTTGGCTTCTCGTTTGAATGTATGAAGATTGCGCCCCCTGGTGGTCGGGTTAAAGTAACTATGCTCCGTTTTGACGTGAAAGAAGGACAAACAAACAAACAAACACACTTTCACATTTATCATTACGACTCCGTAGCTCAGTGGTTAGAGCAGCCGCCCGGAAAGCGAAAGGTCGTGGGTTCGAGTCTCATCGGAGATGGTTGTGAGATGATGGTCGATTTTTTCTAAATACTTCATTTTCCATATTTCAATAATAAAAATTGGACTGTGAATGCAAAAAAGTAAAAATTTAAATAACTTTATAATTTATATTAATATTAATAATTAATTTAAGTGAAAGGTCGTGGGTTCGAGTCCCATCGGAGCTGGTTGTGAGATGAGGATCGATTTTGTCTAAATTCTTCATTTTCCATTTTTCAATAATAAAAATTGGATTGTGAATGCAAAAAAGTAAACATTTCAATAACTTTATAATTTATATTAATATTATTAATTAATAAATAATAATATGGATATCGTGCTAGACGGCGCAAGTTTGTTATTAATTTAACGCGAGGACAAAAAAGTATTTGGGTAATCTGGGGTTCGAACTTAGTTCTCTCGAGTCCTCAATATTGAATGGCCACTACGCCGTCGGCGCTAGCCGAACTTCAAGAGGAATGACGAATTATTGGTATATAACAGAATAAAATCTATTACAAACTTATATTTGTACTTCATCTAATACAAGATCTTATACAGGATAAGTGCATAGGGAACGCAAATATAAGTTTGTCAACGTTTTATTTAAAAAAAATGCTAGTTTCGGATTTTTTCCTTTGTATTCACCAGATTACCTGTCTGCATGCCAAATTTCAGCTTTCTAGGTCATCTGGAAGTGGGTTATAGTTTTGATTATAGGTGAGTCAGTGATAAAAATAACGATTTTTGGACGTAAATATCTAAATAACCGTTTGAGGTGTGTATATAAAATTTGGAGCACATATTTATCTCGCTAGTCTCAATACATAAGCCAAATTTGACATGTTTCTGTGTAATAGTTTTTGAGTTATGAGGGGGTCAAAAGTGGCTCCAAATGGTTCGTGTTAAGATACACACGGTGCTGCTCGCCAGTTCTGTTTTCTTTTGAACTTGGCTGATACGCTGCCGCGTATCCAGATGGAACTTCCTCATTTATAGATTTAGAAGCATGAAAATTGGTACGTTGGATATTGGTTATGACCGAAAATTATCTGAGTAAGCAAAGTAAGAAAAACTCCCCCATAATAGGGTAAAATGGGGAGATAAAATTTTTATGGAACTTCTTCATTTCTGAACTTAGAAGTATGAAAATTGATATGTTGAATACTGATCACGATTGAAAATTATCTGCATAAGCGAAGTTAAAAAAACTCCCCGATAATGGGGTAAAACGGGCGGATTAAGCTTATATGGAACTTTCTCATTTCTAAACTTAGAAGTATGAAAATTGGTACGTTGAATACTGGTCACGATTGAAAATGATCTGCGTATGCGAAGTTATAAAAAAACCTTTAATAGGGTAGAAAGGGGGGGATTAAGGCTTATATGAAATTTTTCTTATTTCTGGACTTAGGAGTATGGAAATTGGTATGAAGGATACTAGGTTATGATTAAAAATGATCAGCGTAGGCAAAATAAAAAAACCCCTAATAGGGTAGAAAGGGGGGGCTAATGTTTATATAGGGTGGGTGGGAAGGTATTAAAGATACGGAGTTTGGATGTTTATGGCTCAATCACAACTAAACGGCTAAATCGATCGGGATAATTGAGCTCTGGCCGGGAAAATATCGGCTTTTTAACTCGGGAAAATTACAGTTCCCGTGGGATACAGTTTTTTTTTTGTTCACTTTATATAATGAAGCATGGGTCCCATGACAGCTCATTTTCGTGCAAAGCAAAAAATTCTTTATGCATTTTAATAAAACTCAAGAAAATCAGTATTACACATTTTTTAGCAGAGTATTGACTTGATTTTTTGCATTTTGGTAGTTCAAGAGTAGGAGAATGTCCGAATATTATTCATACGATAGTAGCTCCTGTTTGTCTAGGTATCGTTACCTTCTTATGCCTAAACCACGGGTAGCGTGCTCGGCCTACGATCGATGAGGTTATGTGACTTTTGCAATGGTCTATCATGGGATTGCTGTTAAAAAATATATCTTGCTTCGGAAGACACGATAAGCCGATGCTTCTGGCTGCATTTGGATTGGTTAGTACACCATAACTTCAATGGGCCCGTGTGGAAGGTCATGGCCCATTCTGCTTATCCATCTATATGAAGGCCTGTGCCCCGGCAACGGGGGACGTTAAAATAGATTGATGATGGTATTGATGAGACCTTAGAGAATGCCTATCTACCTACTTTTTGACACAAAATTTTGCGATGTAGTACTCGCGGACGTAGTCGCGGCCGGCCATTCATATTCTTATTTCTACTACCTATCCCCACTATTATTTATAAATGCGAAATTTTATATGCTCACGTCAAAACGGCTGAACCAATTTTGATGAAATTTGAAATGGAGATAGTTTGAGACAGTGCTTCCGGGTGCTCCTACTAACTACTCCTACTGATAGGAGCACTGGTACACCCATGTCCTGATGCTAGGAAGAACATAGGCAAATTGTAACAGCGGGAATAAGGCTCATTCCCATGGTAAAATAAGTTTTAGCTCGGGCAAAGCTGTAGAATGGAATTGGTATTTAAGGCGATAGTTTGAGTTCATGGGAAGGATGATATTTAGAATAGAGACAGTTTAAGGCCCTGGAAAGGATATATTTTACTTTTTACCGCGCGAAATCTTATTGTATGGAAAAATCACTTTAAGCGCAGGCTAATTTGGGGGCACAAATTGGTATTTAAATAAATTATTTGAGAATAATTTGAGACCCTCGCAAGGGTTATTGTGTAGGAAGAAGGCTTCGATAGCGAAATAATAAAAAAGAGAGTTAATTAAAAGCAGCTCAATCCAGGGTTGACACTTATAATTTTCTAAACAATGACAGACAGGACAATTAGAGATTAGATTAAAATAAAGGTTTACAAAAGGAGAGTAAAACTATACAGATACAATGGAGTTTTCATCATAGTCCCCCCGTGTAGCGAAGCTACACCACTTGGTGTGAGGACAGACGAGCCAGCTTCCTCGCGGGTCTCTTTAAAGTTCCACCCTTAGTGACGACATCGACAACTCTCACGACTCCATCAGCCCCTGGATATAATCTGGAAACTCTGCCCAAAAGCCATGCTCCTCGTGGTACTTGACTGTCGCAAACTAACACTACGTCACCGACTTGGAAATTGTCATTCCGACTTTCTGTGTTTCGAGGTCGTAGGCATACCAAATATTCGCGTAGCCACCTCTTCCAAAAATGCTCTGAAAGGCGAAGAGCTTTCTGCCATTCATTTCTGTGGTGAAATACTCCATCGTCCAGAGGGTAGGGCAGTTGCTGGTTGGAGGAGACGCCGATTAGAAAATGGAACGGGGTTAAGCTCTCTATGTGGTCACCATGAGTTACGTATGTTAGAGGACGTGAATTGGCCAGAGCTTCAGCTTCTAATAATAATGTGGCCAGAAGTTCTTCTTTTGGAGCTCTATCCTTTAACGTCACTGAGAGGGCTGTCTTGATAGTGCGGACAAGCCTTTCCCAGCAACCGCCCATAAACGGAGAGGCTGGAGGAATGAAGCTCCACTGAATCTTTGCGTTCGCAGCGAAGTCTTCCACAGCTTGACTGTAAAACTCCTTTAACTGTCGACTGGCTCCTACGAAGGCTGTGCCATTGTCGCTCAAAATCTTGGATGGTATCCCACGACGTGCAATGAACCTTCGGAGACTTGAAATTGCTGAGTCTGTAGAAAGGGAAGATACGATCTCGAGATGGACGGCGCGTGTTGTCATACACGTATAAAGCGCGACGTATCGTTTCTCCCTGCGGCGGCCAATAGAGACATCAATAGGCCCGAAGTAATCAAGACCCACGTTTGTGAAAGGCCGCTTGTGGTGATCAAGTCGAACATCGGGAAGGTCACCCATCGGCGGACAACGTGGTTTTGCTCGGCGCTTCACACATAGTTGGCAGTCCCTCACAACAGCTTTGATTGCATTCCATCATCCAAAAATCCAAAAATGTTGCTTTAGTTCGTTGTAAACCATCTCGTTATTACAATGTCCTGATTTAACGTGGTGGTGGTGAATAAAAAGACGAACAGCTGGGTGACGACCATCCAGAATAATCGGTGACGCAGTATCAGCATCAAGGTCTCTCATTCGCTGAATACGGCTGTCCAAACGAAGAAGTTGGTTCTCGTCCAATATTGGGCAAAGTTTAAATAGCTTGCTGCTTGCTTGCTTGTTTAAATTTGAGACGAAATTCGGAGTCAAAACTGTCTATCTGTGACTTTTTAAAGATAACTCTTTCGGCATTCTGAATATCTGAGGCTGTCAGCGGTGAGATCGAAGATTGGTTAGGTAAATTAGAATTTTGATGTAAAAGGGACCGAAACTTATAAGCACACTGATAAGTGCGCGCAGTCGCGCGAACAAAACTTAGCCACTTACTAAAACGAGCGGCATCTGGAGTTACCGGTGAAGGTAACCGATCCAGCTGGGTCAGCCCTACCATTGCCTTGAAGGGTTTTAGCTCCTCCAAAGCAAAGGAAGAACCAGACGGAGATAGCTCTTGAGGCCATTCAAAAGTGGAAAGCAATAAAAAGTCTGGGCCAAAGAACCATCTCTTTAAATCAAGGCCGTGACTCTTCAACCTTGTTGCGTCATCAGCGACATTCAAACCTCCTGGGACATATCTCCAATTTTTGTGATCGGTAAGCTCTGTAATCTCGCCAATACGATTGGCCACAAAAGGCTTGAATGTCCGCGCGTCACTGCGGATCCAACTCAACACAGTTGTAGAGTCACTCCAGAAAAAGGTGGAATTTATATGGACCTTGTGACCATCTTTAATGGCTTCAGCAAAACGAGCTGCAATAAGAGCTGCCTGAAGTTCCAGACGCGGTATAGAAGAGGGTTTAAGAGGCGCTAAACGTGCTTTTCCACCGATCAAGGCGAGCTTTACAGAAGCGTCAGAAAATGTAAAACGAAAGTATGCGACACACGCATACGCTTCCTCGCTTGCGTCAGCGAAAACGTGAAGCTGTCTGTCAACGATATGCTTACCTGTAAACCCACTTCTGTACCAACGAGGAATTTTAGTGCTGGAAGTGACAGCTCTTAAACGCTCTGACCAAGAACGCCACTCTTTGACTATAGTGGGGGATAATTCTGTATCCCAGTCAACGCCAGAACGCCAAATTTGTTGAAACAAGATGCGGCCTTGAATAACTAGAGGTGTAAGAAAACCTAAAGGGTCATATACACACATCAATTGCGATAAGATTTGTCGCTTCGTCAACTTTGCACCTTCAATATTACTAGTATTTTCGCGAAAACTAAAAACGTCACTAGTGGGATGCCAAACGAGTCCCAAAGTTTTCACAGAAGTTTCTGGGCCTACATTCACATTTTCAGCAACAACAGGAGCTCTTAGATCGTGAGGAATATCTGAAAGAGCGGCGGGATGATTTGACACCCATCCTCGCATTTCGAAGCCAGCTGCTGCGTGAACCTTAACTATATCGGCAGCAAGCTGCGAAGCCTCCTTCACATCATCTAAACTTCCCAAATAGTCATCCATGTAATGATTATGGATTATAGCCTCACATGCGGCTGGGTGTGAATTCTGTAACTCTTGCGCATTTCTATTTTTTATGTACAAGGCCGTACATGGGCTGCAAACAGCGCCAAAAATTACAGAAGTCATCCTATATTCTTTTATTTCTTGGCCAGGATCCTCTCTCCAAATAAAACGCAAAGCGTCGCGGTCCTCAACCTTAATCCTTATTTGTGGAAACATCTCCTTTACATCCGCGGTTAAGGCAATGCGTCCTTCACGAAATCTAAACAAAATGAAAATTAAAGATTGAAGGAGGTCCGGACCAGGAAGCAAAAGAGAGTTGAGACTGACACCGGCAGTCTTTGCAGCAGCATCGTGAACTATCCTAAGTTTCTTTTTCTGGGGATGCACAACAGCAAAGTGTGGCAAATACCAACGCACATAATTAAGCGAACGTAGATCAACGGAATCATGAAAAGTGTTTCTAGAACACTCTTCAGCATAACCCTTATCTAACATATTATGCATGAATGTGAAATAAGATTTTTTAAAATCAGGTTCTCTAGCCATACGCTTTTCGATACCATAAAACCTGGCAAGTGCGTGAGGGTAACTGTCAGGCGCGTCAAATTTTTCTTTCCGCCATAACAGACCAACCTCAAATCTGCCACTCGAAAGACGTTTGGCTGTAGAGTCTAAACTGTTCAAGGCACACTTTTCATTATCACTTAACACGGACTCGTGTTTAGAAATGCCTATGGAGTCCAGGCGAAAATAATCTTTAATTAATTGATCCATAGTAGAATCTCTATTTACATCATAAGAAAGAGCTTTATTTACAAAAACATGTTTCACCCACGAACTATTTGTTTCGCCGTGTAATACCCAACCTAAAGCAGTGCGAGTAGCAACGGGTTGTTTCCTAGTACCTTCCCTGATATCACGAACAACAGACAAAAACCAATTATCCGCCCCAATGAGAACTTTAGGAGTAACATTGTCATGTACAAGTAGCGGCACTATATCGTTTAAGTAAGGATATTTTGTCAAACACTCATGACTAATACTCTGTGTGAATGAGGAAAGCGAGTCAATTGTCCTAGCATTAGAAACAGTAAAAAGATCTGAACTGTTTTTACCTTTTATAGAAAAACTAACATACTGCACTGGAGTATAACTGGACATACCAGCCACACCGTCAACCCTGATCGAACCCGCAGGTCCCACCGCACCAATATGGCGAGCAACCTCAGAATCGATCAGCGTCGCCGTTGACCCGTCGTCGAGTAGGGCATAAGTGCTAAAAGTACCATTCGGACCGCTCACTTCAACCGGCACCATCTTTAAAAACACAGCATTGTCAGGTGATTTCGCGGCATTGGTAATAACAATGTTTTTATCACTGGGAGGTGCCGTATTGCTACTAATGTACGGCGTGTTATCAATAGGGTTAGAACATTGTGTATCAACGGATGTGTCTATGTGTGAAACCTGAGGCACAGTAGTAGGTGGATGTAACAACGGATGATGAAAACGAGTACAGCCGTCCACACCACAGCGATTTATTTTACATAACTTCCAACGGTGAGACTTTGATTTGAGACATTTAAAACAAATTTTAATTTTTCGTAAGTAAGCCCACTTGTCTTCTAAAGACAAAGCCTTAAAATCTTTACAATCTGTAAGCTTGTGTTTCAAATCACAATATTTACAAATGTCAGTGTTACGCGCAGTTATTGTATGTACATTATCGCGTTCACGCCGTGTAACATTATTATTTGGTCTTATAAAATCCACAGTTATACCAAAACGACTATGCTTCAGTGCTTCGATGTTCAAAAAATCAGACAAAAGTTCAAGTTTTGACAGTGAACAATTCGCTCCGTTATGAAAGGCGAACTCTTTCCACTGACTATATAAAATAGGCGTAAGTTTGCTAACAATTGTATGAAAGATTTCAACTGAATACAAATACTCTTTTTGGTTTAAATTGTTTATAACGGCGATGCAATTTCTGATACGCGCAGCAAACAAAACAAGATCTTTTAGATCGTGGCTTATTTTAGGTAAGCTACGGATAATCATCATCTCGTGTAAAACAATGGTCTCAGGCTGCGCAAAAGTTTGCTGCAGCATGTCCATGACGAGATCAGGATCCTCCGCAGTGTATAACAAAGAAGACACAGTTTCTAAGGCAGGGCCGCGCAACGCGCCCCGCAAGCGAGCAAGATTTTCTATATTAGAAAATAAATGTTGCGTGTCTTGATAAGTTCTTCTGAACATGAGCCATTCAATAGGTTTACCGCTGAACGGAATCAATGCGATATTTAATCTAGGCGCGCGCTGATTTGAAACATTATTAGAACAAAAATTATGAGAATTATTTACAAGAGGTTCGAACTCTTTGGTCACACGATGACATGAATTATTTTCATCATTGTTCGACTTTGACAAATGTGACATCTCTGGCGGAAAGGATACGCCTGGCTTTGAAAATGAAATGCCATGCGATAAAAAATTATGTGGAATGCTATTTACATGAGTATGAGGGTTTGTATTGGAACCATAACATGGTTTTGTGGAAGACGTAGGAACCTCACGACGTGTGATCTCATTATGCACAGGGAGATCGCGGCTCTCTTCCACACCATGGTTAAGCTGGTCATTGACCCATGAAAATGTTCGAGACTGACTAACCGATCCGTCCTCTGATTGCATCGCAGCTAGGCTAGCTTGTAGCTCCAAAGCCTCGACCGCTTTTTCTTTTTCAAACTGATGCCGGGCAAACAAAGCCTCCGCAGCCAACTGGCGGGCCTTTATTGTGGCCTTTGACCGCGAGGAACCCGACGTATGAGAAGACGGCCTGAAAGTCGGAATGTGGTTAGAAGCAGCGCTTGCGAAGGGGACCGCAAGAATGGCGCGAGGCGAAAAAGGTTCAGAAGTTTGTGCTATGGGTGAAACAGTGGCGTCGACCTTAACGGGGTCCGGAACTGGGGACCGGCCGAGCCCACCCACCAAAGGCACAACTGAAGGAACCTCGCGCGATTCTTGCGAATCCTGTGCCAAGCGCATGGATTGAGCCCTGGTTAACATTATGAACGGGAGAAGGACCAAAAAAATGTGTAGGAAGAAGGCTTCGATAGCGAAATAATAAAAAAGAGAGTTAATTAAAAGCAGCTCAATCCAGGGTTGACACTTATAATTTTCTAAACAATGACAGACAGGACAATTAGAGATTAGATTAAAATAAAGGTTTACAAAAGGAGAGTAAAACTATACAGATACAATGGAGTTTTCATCAGTTATAATAAGCTACTTATACTTTTTACCACAGGATAGTATCGTATTCCCATGGGAAAATCAATAAGTAGGTAATATTTGTTTGTCCGTCTTTCACGTCAAAAAGGGAGTAACGGATCAATGTGATTTTTGGTACGGGAGTAGATTGGGAGCTGGAAAATGACATAGTTTATCCCGGAAAATATTACTGACATTCCATCAGGATAATGTCGTGTAGAACACGCGGGCGAAGCCGCGGGCGGAAAGCTAGTATTATAATAAAACAGAAACGGAAAAAAAGTCTGTACATGAAATACTTTTTTTTAATAATTACAGCTATGTGATGTGTACAGGATATAGACCCCAAAACGATTGATATTAAAATTTTTGTCTGTTTATCTGTTTGTCTCTTTGTCTGTTTGTATGTTCGCGATTCGATTCGTTCGATTAATACCAAATTTTGTGTAGTAATAACTTATAACCTGGGTCAACATATAGGGTACCTTTTCTTGCGGGAAAATTTCTTTATGTTTAAAAAAACGTTGACAAACTTATATTTGCGGGCGTCTGTTTGTATGTTTGCTTTTCACGCAAAACTACTGGACAGATTTTTACTAAATTTTGTGTTGTAATAACTTATAACCTAGGTCAACATATTATATCTTACCTTTTATTGCGGAAATATTTCTTTATATTTAAAAAAAAAACGTTGACAAACTTATATTTGCGGGCGTCTGTTTTTATGTTGACTTTTCACGCAGAAACTACTGGACGGAACTTTACCAAATTTTGTGTAGTAATAACTTATAACCTAGGTCAACATTAATTATTATTGACGCATTTTCGAAATGGTTGGAATGCATCAATATGAAGCTTGGAACGACTACGCAGGCTTTAATTTCAAAATTGAAACAAGTGTTTTCGTATTTCGGTCTACCACAGGTGATCGTGTCTGATAACGACATTAAGATATGCTCGTCAGAATTCCAAAGGTTTTGTTCCAACAATGGTATAGAGTACGTCAATTCACCTATTTATCACCCAGCGAGTAATGGACAAGCTGAAAACTCAGTAAAAACATGTAAAAAAATGATCAAATGTATTTTAATGGAAAATCATTCTCATAAACAAAAAGAGGAAAAGTTACTAGGTTACTTGTTTGAATATAGAAACACCGTCCATTGCTCCACGGGCAGTACGCCGGCAAAATTAATGATAGGGCGAAATTTGCGATCCCGATTAGATTTAATTTTGCCGCCAAAAGGTGATCACCGTTCACAAGCGATACAAACAAAATCAACAAATCCAAAGGCTAGTAGATTTTTTTATGTGGAAGATATTGTGTGGGCTAAATGGTTTGTAGCGAGAAAAAGCAAGTAGGCTAAAGCAAAAATTGTTGAAATACTGGGTAACAGAATGTATTTGGTTTATTTTGACGAATATAAAGTAAAATGTAACAGACATATAGATCAATTACTTAGATGCAAAAGTTCTGAATTAAGCACTACTAAGTATGATGTACAATCACGGGGCCCTTTGGCGGGTCTTATGGGACCCACAGCGCCCGCGATTAGCGAATCACCCGGGGGCCAGCAGGACCTGCAGGACCCCCTGTCGACAGCCTCACCAACTCATCCACCATCTATAAATGAACCCAGTCTTGAAACAGCATCGCAACAATGTGATTCCCCTCCGGGGAATTTACCCTCCGGTAATAGTGCGGGGGAAGAGGCTGAGGTTTTGGAAGTTCAGCCGGCGGAGGATGGGCTGGCGATGCCTCCATCGCCAAATCCTGCAACCTCTAGAATGGTGCTAAGGCCTAGAAAAAAAATAGATTATAAGAAATTATTTTAGTGGAACCATTATCTTTAAGCTTTATAAAATAAGATTGTTTATTAAATTAGTAGTAGTTTACACTTACTTACCAGTTTTTTCTATGTTGTTATAGGTTTTGTAATTAGTGTGGGAGGAATGATGCATATGTATATGTATACCTATGCGCGCCACCGCGCGCCGATTGCTCTGCAGTAATAAACTAGCTACGGTGATACTCGGTTGTTTTACTTACATACTTCTCAGTTCTACAAAAAAAATTAAAAATTTATTTAAAAACAATTTTTTTTTAATAATCTTGTAACCTTACAAGGTGCCTACCTTGGTACATTGCAGACATTACACTGTAGATTTAATCTTTACGCTGTGTAGGCTAATGAGCGAGTGTGTCCACAAATCCCAGAAAATACCGGTATTGAATAAACCCGGTATCTGAAATTGTGGTCACACCCTTATATTACGCAGTCTGCTACCACCCGGATTCGGTAACCGGGAACCCGTTAAACTAAAACTTATACTAAACTTAGATCTAGGACTTACGGTTTTTATGAGTTCGTCGGGACGTTCCCCCGGCTCGCCACGGAGTATCAACTCACGTGACGGGATTATTGCGGTAATCCTACCACCATGGACTACCCCTGGTATATCAACCCAGAAACACACCTAGGAAGAGGGCTTGACCTGTCCTCAGATCTGATGTCCCGATCACTTGTCACCGACAATGATATTTCACTTCACGTGACGCGATGTCCATTTCGCGATTTGCGTTTAAGTATTCCACATACAGTCACTGCAAACGCACAATCCGATTGTGTTGTAAGATCAACCATACTTAATATATAATTATGAGCCGTCAGCACCATGCGGACCGTTCCATATAACCAATCTCACAATGATGTACCCGAAGTGAGTCACTCACCAAATCACGATGCACTTAATGCGCCCGGCGCGCTTATTATAACAAAAATCACAACTAATAACTAATTCACTCGCGCGCTGCGGTAAACGAAAGTTAATTACTTAAAACCAAATACAATTAAAATCTGTCGGCGGCGCCACGCCGGCCAATCCTTTCAACGTATCAACAACAAAACACCTTAATGCACCCGGCACGCTGGTAGAACAAAATCAAAGCTAATAACTAGTTTTCTCGCGCCCCGCGGTATATCCCATATTAATTAGGTTCCACTAATTTTAACAATCAAACTTAGAATATGCTTAGAATATAACCAAAAAACAACGCGGCCCCATTGCCAGCTCGCAAGTGACAGCCCACACGTCACCTGTCAAACCCGTGAGGTTGTCACACTGACATTGTCTGCCACAGACAATGTTACCATTTGAAATTATTATCTATCTGTCTATGGTCTATTATGAACACGCTGGTGATCTGCAGATACATCTAACTTTTAAGCCCAAATATACTACTGCAGCTGCTGAAGGTAAACCTAATTAATAAAGATTCGGAACAGTTATCAAAATAGTAAATAACATATATCTACTTTATTAATTAGGTTTACTTTATATACACAAGGATTTGTACACTTATATAAGTACACTCATAGCAACATCAAAACTTTTTACTGGCCTACTTTTTGACCTATGTATAAAGAAGTTTAAATTATGTTCTAATATTTATATTTATTTGCATTCACAGTTACATTTGTTTAGAATAAGTCTACCCGTCATACTACTTGAAATCCATTCAAATCCACTATCTTTCAATGTCCGGGCGAATGCTGCACACTGATGAAATAAACACTAGCTAACAGATTTTTATATATTATAATACTCTTTTTTTGCGTCTTAAATATAATAAATGTAATTTGTTATACGCTGCCATCACTCTTGCCTACGTTTCACGTACTGAATGTTATACCTAAATAGATTAAAAACTACCGGCGCGCTGTGTCGGGTCGGGCCGTAGCGTGCCGGTGTCGTGTCGGTCAAATGAAGAATGTAGCTCTCGGTGTCGTGTCGTTGAGCACTGCCGGTATCGGTGTCGGTGTCGGTGCCAGGCCGGGCCGTCCAATGAAGAAACACCCAATGAGACACGATTATGACTTATGATAGCAGACTTTGCTCCCTTCAGTGAACATGTCCGTTACTCTAGCAGCAAAATAGCTCCTACATAGAAAGCAGTTGATTCTTCGGTCAACAATAACACTGTTGATCAAAGAATTATCGCATTAAATTAGAGCGCATTTTGCTGTAAATGTGCGCCAAATATGATATTAGTGGGCAATATGCTTTTGGGATAAAAATAAAAAACTGTTCCTGTTGAAGTAACGCTTCTTCAGCAGCAATATTCAATATCAGCGATAAAAAAATATGAAATAAAAGATAAATATATCAGCGGGTAGCTTAAATTAGTGCATGGATGTATGCCAAATTAAAAAATTAAAAAATGTTAGCCTCATAGTTTTATAGATATTCAATTTGCTGCTGGAGTAGGTAACGTTTTGCCGAATCGCAGATCACGGGAACTACTGGTAGTGCGATCATACAATAAACATTTATAAGTACTACGCGTTCACTTCATCATTGCCGCTACCTCGCGGCCCGCTTCGTCATACCCCACCCCCTGCGTCGCCCGTGCGTAGGCGCGTAGTAGCCCATAATTTGCGTGTTTTGTGCTATAAAAAAAACTTTTTCACTTCTCATGCTCGTAAAGTTCGTGTTTATGTTGGGTATAGGCTGCATAAAATCGCTTTTTATGCTCTAGTGCATAAAGTAAACTCTTCGTCTAAGTCTCAGATTCTAAGACAAAGGTCGTCAGGTAAACAGTCACACACGCAATTAAACTTCGTAATATAAACCTGTTATTTCATTCTGTTTCTTAAATTTTGTACATAATCCATGTTAAATTACTAAATTAATAAAACTAGGCAAAATTAATGAGTTTTCTAAGAAATAAGTATTTCAAGAGCATTATGGACTATATCGACTATATACGATCTTTGCTAAAGTCACTGTGCTGCCACTACCACGTATAAAAAAAAAGAAAGTCTTCCCGCCAATATGGCGAAGTCTTTATTTTTTCTTTTTTGCAATGTTGTTATTTATTCAATTTTCCTCACATTCGAAGTGAAAAGCAGAGTGTATAACTCGTACATAAAACCCATTTTACCCTCGAATTGACTATCCACCCTCGCCTACGGCTCGGATGGATATATACGTCTCGGGTAAAATGGTACGTTTTATGCACTTGTTGTACAATCTACTAAAGTTCACCGGTTTTTGAGTAATCAGCCATGATTCGAAAACAAAAAAAAAACATTCTAGAGCCTACACTACCACAGAAAAAAAAACAAAAACGTTACGCTGTTTTTCTCGTTATTCTAATTACCCCAAAAATGTTGCAGATTCCTCATCTACGCGTTTTTTAATTATACCCAAAGGAAGGTTTGCACATTCCTTTCTTTCACACTTCCATCTTACTCAATGCCGATACTCCGGCTAGCAGCAATAGCAATATCGAAGATTGGAAAGATCCTACCCTAATAAATAATTAGCGCGGTTAATGAAGAACATATTCTTTGTTTTACAGGGTCATTTAAAGCTGGCACCAGCGCGTCCTCCCCTCCCGTGTTCAAACCGACTCCGGGCATGAGCGCTTTTGGGGCCGCCGCCGCCACGCCGCCCGCCACTGGAGGGGGTTAGTTATCAATACAGAATCTGTGGTGATGTGACAAACCACACAGGTACCAGATCCAGCGGTCTCAGTCAGTGTAGGCGATTGGGTAATGGTCTGGACACCAGATACCGGAAAGGTCGAACCCGGGACCGAGTACCGGTATGGTGAATGTGTCCACACCTTTACTCAAAGCAGCTCTGCTACCATCCCTATACCGAAGGGCGAATAAAACAAAATACTAAATGACTACTTAACTAATGAAACTAAACTAACAATATGAATGAATGAATGAAAAACATTTATTGACACATCACAAAAACATACAAGGGTAAAATACAATAATAACACTAAATTAAAAAAGACAGTGACTTTTTTTTACCCTGTGGTGACGTGCCAATCAGGACCCTGCCTCAGCATAAGTTGTTTCAGGGTGAAAGGTCACCCCGCAACAACGCTGGTATTCTGGCAATACTCACAGTTTCTATGGGTTTGTCGAGTCCTCTCGTTTGGTATCGCGCCACGGAGTGTCAAGTCAACGTGACGGGATTATTGAACAATACTTTAACGAAGCCATTAAAATCCCCGTTTAACACATTCATCTGAAAACTACCAAAAGTATCTATACATCTATATATATAAAATCGAGGGGACATAACTCACTCATCACGAAATCTCGAAAACTACTGGACCAACGAAGATGTAATTTGGCAGGAAGGTAGATTCTGCCTAGGAGACGTCCGCTAAGAACGGATTTTAGGAAACTCCCCCCCTAAAAGGGTAAAATGGGGGGGTTAAGGTTATATGGAACTTCCTCATTTATAGATTTAGAAGCATGAAAATTGGTACGTTGGATATTGGTTATGACCGAAAATTATCTGAGTAAGCAAAGTAAGAAAAACTCCCCCTTAATAGGGTAAAATGGGGAGATAAAGTTTTTATGGAACTTCTTCATTTCTGAACTTAGAAGTATGAAAATTGATATGTTGAATACTGATCACGATTGAAAATTATCTGCATAAGCGAAGTTAAAAAAACTCCCCGATAATGGGGTAAAACGGGCGGATTAAGCTTATATGGAACTTTCTCATTTCTAAACTTAGAAGTATGAAAATTGGTACGTTGAATACTGGTCACGATTGAAAATGATCTGCGTATGCGAAGTTATAAAAAAACCTTTAATAGGGTAGAAAGGGGGGGATTAAGGCTTATATGAAATTTTTCTTATTTCTGGACTTAGGAGTATGGAAATTGGTATGAAGGATACTAGGTTATGATTAAAAATAATCAGCGTAGGCAAAATAAAAAAACCCCTAATAGGGTAGAAAGGGGGGGCTAATGTTTATATAGGGTGGGTGGGAAGGTATTAAAGATACGGAGTTTGGATGTTTATGGCTCAATCACAACTAAACGGCTAAATCGATCGGGATAATTGAACTCTGGCCGGGAAAATATCGGCTTTTTAACTCGGGAAAATTACAGTTCCCGTGGGATACAGTTTTTTTTTTGTTCACTTTATATAATGAAGCATGGGTCCCATGACAGCTCATTTTCGTGTAAAGCAAAAAATTCTTTATGCATTTTAATAAAACTCAAGAAAATCAGTATTACACATTTTTTAGCAGAGTATTGACTTGATTTTTTGCATTTTGGTAGTTCAAGAGTAGGAGAATGTCCGAATATTATTCATACGATAGTAGCTCCTGTTTGTCTAGGTATCGTTACCTTCTTATGCCTAAACCACGGGTAGCGTGCTCGGCCTACGATTGATGAGGTTATGTGACTTTTGCAATGGTCTATCATGGGATTGCTGTTAAAAAATATATCGTGCTTCGGAAGACACGATAAGCCGATGCTTCTGGCTGCATTTGGATTGGTTAGTACACCATAACTTCAATGGGCCCGTGTGGAAGGTCATGGCCCATTCTCCTTATCCATCTATATGAAGGCCTGTGCCCCGGCAACGGGGGACGTTAAAATAGATTGATGATGGTATTGATGAGACCTTAGAGAATGCCTATCTACCTACTTTTTGACACAAAATTTTGCGATGTAGTACTCGCGGACGTAGTCGCGGCCGGCCATTCATATTCTTATTTCTACTACCTATCCCCACTATTATTTATAAATGCGAAATTTTATATGCTCACGTCAAAACGGCTGAACCAATTTTGATGAAATTTGAAATGGAGATAGTTTGAGACAGTGCTTCCGGGTGCTCCTACTAACTACTCCTACTGATAGGAGCACTGGTACACCCATGTCCTGATGCTAGGAAGAACATAGGCAAATTGTAACAGCGGGAATAAGGCTCATTCCCATGGTAAAATAAGTTTTAGCTCGGGCAAAGCTGTAGAATGGAATTGGTATTTAAGGCGATAGTTTGAGTTCATGGGAAGGATGATATTTAGAATAGAGACAGTTTAAGGCCCTGGAAAGGATATATTTTACTTTTTACCGCGCGAAATCTTATTGTATGGAAAAATCACTTTAAGCGCAGGCTAATTTGGGGGCACAAATTGGTATTTAAATAAATTATTTGAGAATAATTTGAGACCCTCGCAAGGGTTATAATAAGCTACTTATACTTTTTACCACAGGATAGTATCGTATTCCCATGGGAAAATCAATAAGTAGGTAATATTTGTTTGTCCGTCTTTCACGTCAAAAAGGGAGTAACGGATCAATGTGATTTTTGGTACGGGAGTAGATTGGGAGCTGGAAAATGACATAGTTTATCCCGGAAAATATTACTGACATTCCATCAGGATAATGTCGTGTAGAACACGCGGGCAAAGCCGCGGGCGGAAAGCTAGTATTATAATAAAACAGAAACGGAAAAAAAGTCTGTACATGAAATACTTTTTTTTAATAATTACAGCTATGTGATGTGTACAGGATATAGACCCCAAAACGATTGATATTAAAAATTTTGTCTGTTTATCTGTTTGTCTCTTTGTCTGTTTGTATGTTCGCGATTCGATTCGTTCGATTAATACCAAATTTTGTGTAGTAATAACTTATAACCTGGGTCAACATATAGGGTACCTTTTCTTGCGGGAAAATTTCTTTATGCTTAAAAAAACGTTGACAAACTTATATTTGCGGGCGTCTGTTTGTATGTTTGCTTTTCACGCAAAACTACTGGACAGATTTTTACTAAATTTTGTGTTGTAATAACTTATAACCTGGGTCAACATATTATATCTTACCTTTTATTGCGGGAATATTTCTTTATATTTAAAAAAAAACGTTGACAAACTTATATTTGCGGGCGTCTGTTTTTATGTTGACTTTTCACGCAGAAACTACTGGACGGAACTTTACCAAATTTTGTGTAGTAATAACTTATAACCTAGGTCAACATATAGGGTACCTTTTATGGCGGAATGATTTCTTGACATCTTATAAAACGTAGACCCACTTATATTTGCGGACCTATGTAGTTACACATTTTGTATGAAATTAACTACAAATATGTCGCAGATAGAAATGGATTTCGTAGTAAAATCTCATCTCCGTCCGCCATTTTGTACGTGGTTAAATAAATCAGTGCGCACGTCCGGCGCGGTCGAGCTCCAAGAATAGAATGATAGCTTTTTAACAGATTAACACTCACTGTCTCACTGACAGACGTCAACTGATACTGACAGATCGCAAAGACACGCTACCACAGACTACTCGCTCGAACTACTGACTCAGGGAAAGTTCGCTAACAGCCACAACAGATGGCGTTACTAATCTTATTAGATTATTCAAACTGGTAACTTCAACAACTTACCAAACCACCGAAAGGTGGCGCTGCTTGTATTACCCACAGAATAGCTCCGATAACTCATAATTGCATCGATAGATGGCGCGACTAGTCTTTCCAATGAAATATCTCCGACACGGCCATTCTGACAAAGCGCTTTCTCGAGCGCAACTGTCAACGAGCCCTTACTGGAGAACACCGACGCAAAAGTTTCCATTACAGGCATGAATTTTCATATCGTAGCACGTGAAGCGCGGAGCTCCTGATACAAAAGCGTAGTTGCACGAAGCACGGAGCTCCCGATACAAAACCGTAGCTGCACGAAGCGCGAAGCTTCCAATACAAAACCGTAGCTGCACGAAGCGCGAAGCTTCCAATACAAAACCGTAGCTGCACGAAGCGCGAAGCTTCCAATATAAAAGCGTAGTTGCACAAAGCACGGAGCTCCCGATACAAAACCGTAGCTGCACGAAGCGCGAAGCTTCCAATACAAAACCGTAGCTGCACGAAGCGCGAAGCTTCCAATACAAAACCGTAGCTGCACGAAGCGCGAAGCTTCCAATATAAAAGCGTAGTTGCACGAAGCGCGGAGCTTTGGAAGCAAAACCGTAGCTGCACGAAGCGCGGAGCTTCCAACACAAAAGCGTAGCTGCACAAAGCGCGGAGCTTCCAATGCAATACCGTTACTGCACAAAGCGCGGAGCTTTCAATGCAAAAGCGTTACTACACAAAGCGCGGAGCTTTCAATGTAAAAGCGTTGCTGCACAAAGCGCAAAGCTTTCAATGCAAAACCGTTACTACACAAAGCGCGGAGCTTTCAATGTAAAACCATTACTACACAAAGCGCGGAGCTTTCAATGCAAAACCGTTACTACACAAAGCGCGGAGCTTTCAATGTAAAACCATTACTGCACAAATAATGACAAAATGAAAACTGCTCACCAAATTGCGATCATAATTATGATATGCGATGCCAGTAGATCGCTCTCTCTACACCATCACCGCCAGCGCCGGCTACTTGCCATCGCCGCAGAATCGCACATTGCACCACCGCACCGACCAACGCCGATGTCGCGCCGACGAACGGCTCACCTTAGGCAGCACCCGCATAGCACCATCACAGGCACCACCATGCAGCGCTTGTATTTCACTGTAATTTGAAATGGGTCATTTGTGAGAACTCATGAAGTTAAACCTTCCGTATAGCCACCAACTCTACTTTGGAAACATTGTGATCTTAGTAACTCTGCATTTGACTTTACTCGTGAATCTGAATTTAGCTCTACATTCGACTTTACATTCGACTCTATATCAGACTCTACATCAGACTCTACATCAGACTCTACATCAGACTCTACATCAGACTCTACATTAGACTCTACATCAGACTCTACATCAGACTCTACATCAGACTCTACATCAGACTCTACATCAGACTCTACATCAGACTCTACATCAGACTCTACATCAGACTCTACATCAGACTCTACATCAGACTCTACATCAGACTCTACATCAGACTCTACATCAGACTCTACATCAGACTCTACATCAGACTCTACATCAGACTCTACATCAGACTCTACATCAGACTCTACATCAGACTCTACATCAGACTCTACATCAGACTCTACATCAGACTCTACATCAGACTCTACATCAGACTCTACATCTGACTCTACATCAGACTCTACATCTGACTCTACATCAGACTCTCCATCTGATGACAAGTTGGTGACTCATTAGTCATACCTCTCGATCTCTACCATTACGTCATGGGATAGCTAAGATAAGATAACACTATTGCACACTCACACAAACAGAAAAATACACGACGTAAAAATTTACAAAGAGCAGTACAAAATATTAGGCGGCCTTATCGCTTAGTAGCGATCTCTGCCAGGCAATCTTACTATCTGATAGGTCATGTTATAGGCACCAACTTTATATCAAGAGTTACGATGATGACACTATCTCATATTATGGTATCTGTACCCCGAGTGTAAATTTATCAATGTGCAAACGTTACTATCGCGTTCAAATTCAGATTCTATTCTAGATCTTATTTCTTTACAACTCACTTACACTTAGCACTCTATACGTTAGTAGAATTAGAAAAATGTTTGCCGCTCAATTTTGATGTAGGTAGTTTACAATAAAATTATAAAACATTCTTTGTTCCGTTAGTAACTATTATTACAACGAATTACTCACAAAGAAATAAGATTTACTTTCTTTCGGATTCAAAAAATAAAAAAAATGAGAGTACCTGCGTTTGTCTAGATACAGACAAACCTATCGATGAACAAATCCTAATGTTCCAGCCAGGTTACGCCAGCACATAAAACCTGGTCCAGGTCCAGACTGGTCCAGTCTTGCCGATGAACTTCCTTTCAGCGCACCGCTCATCACCAGGAAAAGATGATTTTCACAAATCTCTTCTTGCAAACGAAATGCCGCTAGTAAAACGGCAGGGCGCCTTTTCTTTCATCACACGTTCGGTAAAAGAAAGTTGAAAAACAGAAATGCGGGTATTTCGTTTTCAATCCACTTTTCATCTCTGGCACGGGTTACATTACAGTACAACAGCTTGAATTCGTTATTCATTAAACGAAACAACAAAACAAGCCAATTCGCTGTTAAGAAAAATCAAAACCAATTGCCTTGAGCAGACATAATACAAAATCAAATCTTTCTTAATTTAAACAATTTTTTATAAACAAAAGCAACTAGTCACATAACTAAACTAATGACACACCTTAGAGTGCGGCAACGTTCTCCGTTCCTCTGGCCAAAAACTGGGACCAGCGCGTCCTCTTTTATGTCATTCCGCTGTCAAGGTGTCTAACCATAGCACTGCTGCCGGCTGAAGGTCTTAGAAGTCAGAACCGGTTAAATTGCTACAAAAAGAAGGAAAAATTACATAGCTTGACTTAGCGCCGTGAGATCATCGCGCGGGACCTCAACATTGAGCCGCTACAGGACGTCGTGGGCCGACTGGCACATCGAATGTTCGACTGCGCCGATCACGGCCTCCATCAGCACCTGCAGGACATTGCGCCCGCAAGTCCATTGCCACCGACCACAGAAGAACCAGCTCCTCTCGCAAACGCCAACAACAACACCAGAGCCAAGAAGAAGTGGGCGCTACCACACGACATTGTGCCCCCGCTATCTCCCTAGCCCTTTCTTTTCACTCCATCTTTCCTACCTAATATCCCTTCGTTAATTTTATTATAGCCCTTACCCCGTTTGCGCGCCCGCTCGCAGGCGCCAGTTGTGCCTCCCCCAATGGGGTCTCACCAGGCTGGCTGACCGCGACGAGGGCCGCAAACATCCAGTGGGGCACACCTCCTGTCAGAGAACGGCCGCATAAGCAACACCAAACACCGTGGGGCGGCAGCCCCACGAGATGAAACCCGGGGAAGGAGTAAAAGCTCAAACCCGCACCCACCATCGGCGAAAGAAGTCCAGGAGATAGCGTCGCTGTCACCGAAACAGCGAAGATTGCGTCCACCGGCTATCGGGTTCACTTTGTATCTGTCGTTTTGACAAACTTCAACGAACTTACACTTACACACAATTGCTCGTCCATCCTGAGTTAAACTTCCAGTCCAATATTAAAAAGATAAAACTCTGGCACTCATGATTCAAGCAAAACTTCAATCCGTGGTGAATTCTTATCAATTCACAACAGCAATTGAAAAGAATTCCCACGTGTACTTTTGGAAACCTAACCAAGAGTAGCCCTCTAAGATGCCCATGGTCTTTCGCGACTGCTAAACACTTCATAAGAGCGGACACAAACCTTTCAACCCGTCTGTTCACACGGCCACTCCACCAACAACCACACGGAACTTGATCGAGCTCACCACTCTAGTCGAATTCTAAATCTCCTTACCAGCAAACGTCAACAGCTCTCACTGAGGCATAGCACAGTGACACGAACGTATGAAGAACATTGCAAGCTGTTCTCGCTGTTAAGTTATTAACAGGCAAGAATACTTCTCGGTAACTAGGCAACAATACTTAGTAAAAGCGTGAATAAAACGTTAAATGAAAACCTTTGCTATTGATAATCAACAACAGAAACATCCCGTACAATGAGTCAGCTAGTTTTTCAATTAATCTGAGCATACCTGATTATTACAAATACCTCAGATGACCGCTTCGATCTCGTCAGCTTAGCCCAAACTCGTCACTAAGCGGCCAATGAGCGCCAACTTGTTGGTTGAGTACTTCACATAAGTCAAAGCCCGATCCCGTCTTGCAAAGCGGGTAAGAGCGAGCTTGGCCAAGTAGATTGGTAAACGCCAAATTTCTTGTTTCGTCATCAGTCCACAAATTCCGAGTGCGGTGATGGTTTATTCACGTCAAACCATTAACGACACACCTGCACCACTGCCGTAAATTCACAATCGTCTGGATCAAACGTAGGTACTAGCTTTGGCATGAACATTTTCCGCAAAGCCACGAAAAAACGATAACCACATATCAAACGACACCGCTGGTACCCGATTGTGAAAACGTATTTCGATCTTCTAGGCACGCGTTCGACTCACGATTATTTTCTTCATGTGGCACGTCGCAAACTCCGAAATATTCGTTTCGTACGGAAGCACCTATGTTGGTTATGCGTACTGGAGCCAATTTGTTCCGATCCCACCGCTGCTGTCGCAGATAGAAATGGATTTCGTTGTAAAATCTCATCTCCGTCCGCCATTTTGTACGTGGTTAAATGAATCAGTGCGCACGTCCGGCGCGGTCGAGCTCCAAGAATAGAATGATAGCTTTTTATCAGATTAACACTCACTGTCTCACTGACAGACGTCAACTGATACTGACAGATCGCATAGACACGCTACCACAGACTACTCGCTCGAACTACTGACTCAGGGAAAGTTCGCTAACAGCCACAACAGATGGCGTTACTAATCTTATTAGATTATTCAAACTGGTAACTTTAACACCTTACCAAACCACCGAAAGGTGGCGCTGCTTGTATTACCCACAGAATAGCTCCGATAACTCATAATTGCATCGATAGATGGTGCGACTAGTCTTTCCAATGAAATATCTCCGACAAATATAAGTTTGAATTAGGTTTTTAGTGATTAAACTATAAATTACCATTTTTTTAAACCTTTATTTTACTGTAAGATCCGAAGTTTTGCCAAATCTTATAATATGATTGTAGGTCAAAAGATTGTAAAAGTTTTTTTCTGTGATATTACTTAGACATCATATTACCAATTTTAGGATATTTTCCATTGATTGTATAATTCAATAATGTACCTAATACCATGTTTAAGACAAATAATGAATTAATGAAAATGATGATTTTTTCTTAGTATATTTTATACCGGTACCTTTTAGACTGCGTACAGACCGGCCCCACGAACGCCAACGAACGACATCAGGCATTGCTCGCTTCACGTTTCTGGCCTTTGAAGATGAATATAAAGCTAGGTAAAGGATCACTGGGAGCGATTCCAATTCACATTCGGAGTTTCTGATCATCTGATTAAGAGGGGAAATCAGAACCCCTTGGATGGCATTCGTTGGCCTTCGTTGGTCCGGTGTGTACGCAGCATTAGGCAAGCGCGATTCATCGTAGATCACATCAACGCTGGTCGTGATAGCGGACAAGCGCTTGCCTATCAATCATAAAAATAAAAATATAGAGCTCTTTAGTGAGTAGGTTTTGTGTATGCTCTGCTTCCTATTTTGGCGTATTTATTACTTGTATGTCCTTGTCTAGTCTCTTCTAACCAAAGTAATGTGGCAGGTGGTATATCTGGTGGGGAGCAGGCAGCGAACCGCGCCAGTGAAGTCGGCCGCGCGGAATCGCTGCGGAAACTTCATGAGGAGGGGCAGCGCGCGATGGAGGCCGCTGATTACCGACGCGTCGTGTTCTGTATGGACCGCTGCCTGGACTACAGCCCTTCTTGCTCCAAGTAAGTTATTATTATTATGTCGTTGAAAGTTAAAGGCAGGCAGTAAGCTCGGCGGCACGGAGTGCGCCACTAGCGAGCGGCGCGCCCTGGAGTCGCTGAGGAAACTTCATGAGGAGGGGCAGCGCGCGATGGAGGCCGCTGATTACCGACGCGTCGTGTTCTGTATGGACCGCTGCCCGGACTACAGCCCTTCTTGCTCCAAGTAAGTTATTATTATTATGTCGTTGAAAGTTAAAGGCAGGCAGTGAGGTCGGCGGCACGGAGTGCGCCACTAGCGAGCGGCGCGCCCTGGAGTCGCTGCGGAAACTTCATGAGGAGGGGCAGCGCGCGATGGAGGCCGCTGATTACCGACGCGTCGTGTTCTGTATGGACCGCTGCCTGGACTACAGCCCTTCTTGCTCCAAGTAAGTTATTATTATTATGTCGTTGAAAGTTAAAGGCAGGCAGTAAGCTCGGCGGCACGGAGTGCGCCACTAGCGAGCGGCGCGCCCTGGAGTCGCTGAGGAAACTTCATGAGGAGGGGCAGCGCGCGATGGAGGCCGTTGATTACCGACGCGTCGTGTTCTGTATGGACCGCTGCCTGGACTACAGCCCTTCTTGCTCCAAGTAAGTTATTATTATTATGTCGTTGAAAGTTAAAGGCAGGCAGTGAGGTCGGCGGCACGGAGTGCGCCACTAGCGAGCGGCGCGCCCTGGAGTCGCTGCGGAAACTTCATGAGGAGGGGCAGCGCGCGATGGAGGCAGCTGATTACCGACGCGTCGTTTTCTGTATGGACCGCTGCCTGGACTACAGCCCTTCTTGCTCCAAGTAAGTTATTATTATTATGTCGTTGAAAGTTAAAGGCAGGCAGTGAGGTCGGCGGCGAGTGTAATATGTTTAGGGTCAATGTATGTAGGTATGTGTAGCGCGTGCGCCAGTTCTACTGTCCCAAAACAAACAACTAAACGCAGCACAGGATCATCCGATGTGACGTAGTGGTGGCGTGACTGGTGACGCATCGCACTGCGCCGGCAAACAGCTACGCCCCTCTCGAGCATGGACGCCGCCTGCGCAGCGAATAGCAGCGGCGCACGCAGAGGCTGCGTGCTTCAAGCCACGCCCCCAGCAAGATAGACGCGCGCACATCTATTGTTCGCCCGTGGGGCGTTACCTTTGAGAATGTGTCAAGCGCGAACCTTTATTATTATTAATTAAGTTTGACTATAAAAGACGATGTAAGTTGTTAACTTTATGCAGTACGCTTGTTTGCTCGCTACCGTAATAAACTACCTAAATCTTATTTTAATTTTTAGTTTTTTGCATTCACAATGCAATTTTTATTACTGAAAAATGGAAAATGAAGTAAGTATTTAGAAAAAATCGACCCGTCCCATCGGAGCTGGTTGTGAGACGGGTCGATTTTTTCTAAATACTTACTTCATTTTCTACCTAAATCTTGTCCATCGCTTTTCCATCCGCTACGCTTCCCGCTAGCATAGTAAAAGTATATAAGTACGTTGACTGCCTAGACAGGCACCGCAAACGGTTTGTATGTGAGCGCGCCCGTACGTATGCGTCGTCGCACGCACACACTGACAAAATTTATCGGTGATAACGGGGCGACAGTCATGCGTGGCAGCGCCCGCCGCTCGCCGCCCGACACAGATACAGTAGGCCGACGGAGACGTCTAGACAGGTCAATCGTGCGGGGCTTGCGGGGTGAGACGGGGGAGTGGTTGTCCCGAGTTACATACAACGCCGTTCATAGTAACTCGGGACAAGTCTTCCAGGGCTATCACGTCTTTATCGTTATAATTTATTTTTAAATTAATATTATGGTGCATACGACATGTCATTGTGGTGTGAGTGCGTGCAAATCTTCATCTCGCTTATTAAAAAAAGGCAATTTCCAAAATCCAAGATGGCGGCCAACTTTTTTGTTTGCGTTCCGACTTTGATGAAACTTGGTTTTTGGTACAATTTTGACAAGAAAACAACAACACAATGTCAAAAATAAAAAATAAAAACAAGATAGCGGCCAACTTTTTTTTGTAAGCCGATTTAGATAAAATTTAGTTTCTGGTACTATTTTGACACGAAAACAACAACGCAATGTTAAAAGTATTAAAAAATCCAAGATGGCGGCCAACTTTTTTGTTGGCAGGCCGATTTCGATAAAACTCAGTTTCTGGTACTATTTTGACAAGAAAACAGCAACGCAATGTTAAAAATATTAAAAATCCAAAATGGCGGCCAACTTTTTTGTTTGTGAGCCGATTTTGATAAAACTTGGTTTTTAGTACAATTTTGACAAGAAAACAACAACGCAATGTTAAAAATAAAAATAAACCAAGATGGCGGCCAACTTTTTTTTTGTAAGCCGATTTTGATGAAACTTAGTTTCTGGTACTATTTTAACAAGAAAACAACAACGCAATGTTAAAAGTATAAAAAATCCAAGATGTAGGCCAACTTTTTTGTTTGAGAGCCGATTTTGATGAAACTTGGTTTTTAGTACAATTTTGACAAGAAAACAACAACACAATGTTAAAAGTATTAAAAAATCCAAGATGGCGGCTAACTTTTTTGTTTGCAGGCCGATTTCAATGAAACTCAGTTTCTGGTTCTATTTTGACAAGAAAACAGCAACGCAATGTTAAAAATATAAAAATTCAAGATGGCGGCCAAATTTTCTGTTTGCTGGCCGATTTCGATGAAATTCAGTTTCTGGTACTATTTTAACAAGAAAACAGCAACGAAATGTTAAATATATTAAAAATCCAAGATGGCAGCCGACTTTTTTGTTTGCAGGCTGATTTCAATGAAACTCAGTTTGTGGTTCTATTTTGACCAGAAAACAGCAACGCAATGTTAAAAATATAAAAATCCAAGATGGCGGACAAATTTTTTGTTTGCTGGCCGATTTCGATTAAATTCAGTTTCTGGTACTATTTTGACAAGAAAACAACAACGCAATGTTAAAAGTATAAAAAAATCCAAGATGGCGGCCAACTTTTTTGTTTGTAAGCCGATTTTGATCAAACTTAGTTTCTGGTTCTATTTTGAAAAAAAAACAGCAACGCAATGTCAAAAAAATAAATAATTCAAGGTGGCAGCCAACTTTTTAATTTGTGAGCCGATTTGGATAAAACTCGATTTTTGGTACTATTTTGACAAGGCAACAGCAACGCTAAATTATATATACATAAATGTTACAATTACCACAGTAAACCAATTTTTTTATATAGTAGGCCAACGCCCTTGAAGTTAGGCGATACCGACGTCTGTATAGGTATTTCCGTAACTACGGAAGGGTTGTAACAAAATAAAAATGTGGCAGGTACATTTTGGTGTATTGCGAAAATATATAAACAATTAAAATAAATAATTATGGTTAGCATTTTAGAAGTATCAAAATAAAATATATTACATGTTTTATTTAGTTTCACTAATAATTGTATCTGTCTGTCTGTCTGCCATGAAATTTTGCAAGGTAAATTTGACCTACTCCTGACGTTTGAATGGGTTGAAGTTTTGTTAAAGAAAAATATTCAGATTGGAAATAAGCCGATTCATATTTCTTAACATTTAAAGCGCCTTCGTCTATATATCAAAATCATCCCATGTTACAATCATTATTTTCAAACTCTGTAACTTAATATCAATTATTATTTTATTTACTTATTTTTTATTTTTTTAAATTTGGTTTACAGCTGTCAAAAACACAGTAAGTTACGAAGGTTACGAAGGATGTTACGTCGTAATTTACTGTGCTTGTGTTAGCAAATTAATAAGCAAAGGGTTATGATTGGACCTGAACCGGTCGCACCCATTCCGGCGAGCTGGTTTGCTGGTAAGATCCGTGAACACACTGTCCTTACGCACCAACATGAATAGAGCTCACTGGAAACATGCAGACAGGCGACAATGGCACTACCGCGCCCGGACGCCCGTCTGTCCAGAGCTCTCATTAAGCTAAGTAGATCACAGTTACGCCTGGTGACGGGTGCTATAACAGGACATGGAAATTTCAACAGACACCTTTTCAACTTAGGTATCACCGACAGCCCCCTATGCAGAGGTTGCATGAGGGCCGAAGAAACAACTGCTCACGTCCTGGTCGAATGTGACGGAGTGGCCCCCTACCGGGCGAGGTACCTCGGCTCGCCGGGAAGCGTCCATGAAGCGGTCTCCGACGTGAGGGCACTGGGTGCTTTCCTGGCAGAGCTGGGCTGGCTGGAGTAATCCGGCTGCACACCCTCCACACGCAAAATAGGCGCAATAAGACGTCGAGTTGCGGAAAACGCCCGTATCGAATGAAGAAGAAGAAGAAGAAGAAGCAAAGCAAATTAATAATTAATTAAATCTTTTACTTGACATGATGATGATGATGATGATACTTGACTCTGTCTCAAGCTTTCAAATAAAAACCTGTTACATTTTAATAAGCGAAAAGAAAGAAACAAAAACAAAAAACGGCCACCATCTTGACCATTTGTATTTTTTTACATTGTGTTAAGAACGGTTTTCTTGTCAAAATAGTACAAAAAACCGAGTTGTATCAAAATCGGCCCACAAACAAAAAAGTCGGCCGCCGTCTTGGATTTTTAATATGTTTAACATTTCGTTGATGTTTTCTTGTCAAAATAGTATCAGAAACTGAATTTCATAGAAATCGGCCAGCAAACAAAAAAGTTGGCCGTCATCTTGGATTTTTTTATACTTTTAACATTGCGTTGTTGTTTTCTTGGCAAATTAGTACCAGAAACTGAATTTAATCGAAATCGGCCAGCAAACAAAAAAGTTGGCTGCCATCTTGGATTTTTTAATACTTTTAACATTGCGTTGCTGTTTTCTTGCCAATATAGTACAAGAAACTAAGTTTCATCAAAATCGGCTTACAAAAAAAAGTTGGCCGCCATCTTGGTTTTTTTATATTTTTGACATTGTGTTGTTGTTTTCTTGTCAAAATTGTACTAAAAACCAAGTTTCATCAAAATCAGCTCACAAACAAAAAAGTTGGCCGCCATCTTGGATTTTTAATATTGTTAACATTGCGTTGCTGTTTTCTTGTCAAAATAGTACTAGAAACTGAGTTTTATCAAAATCGGCCCACAAACAAAAAAGTCGGCCGCCATCTTGGATTTTTATCATGTTTAACATTGTGTTGCTGTTTTCTTGTCAAAATAGTACCAGAAACTGAATTTCACCGAAATCGGCCAGCAAACAAAAAGTTTGGCCGCCATCTTGAATTTTTATATTTTTAACATTGCGTTGCTGTTTTCTTGTCAAAATAGTACCAAATACCGAGTTTCATCGAAATCAGCCTACAAACAAAAAAGTCGGCCGCCATCTTGAATTTTTTAATAATTTTAACATTGCATTTGCATTATTAAATTATTTTATTAATTTAATATCGCAATACCAATGTACCCACCCGGGTCGTACAAGGTACACCGTCACATTTTAAAGTGACAACCCTTACGTACTTACGTAAATACCTATACAGGCGTCGGCATCGCCCAACTTCAAGGGCGTCGTCCAACTGTATAGAAAGATTGCTTAAACTGTGATATTATTAAGGTAAAACTGTCCGTGCCACCACACGCACGCTTCGCCGCGGCGCCGCTGCTGCGCTACATCCCTCTCGTAATAATTCGTGCGTGTACCTACCTACCGCCTAATTCGATAAGATGACTACAAATTCGAGTAGCATTAGAAAATATTGTAGTGTTTAAGAATGTCTGAATAGCGGTTTGTTTTATCGATTTTGTTGACCAGATACTAATTTGTAGTGTAATTTTTAAATAGAAAGAAAAACATTTATAATACAAAATTATTGGACCATGTAATCCTATGTGTAGGTGTAGGTAGGTATGTGATTAGGTTAATAAACTGGGAGCATAATATACATTTTTAACCGCCTCTACGGTCTAGTGATTCACACCACCGATTTCAGACCCAGAGGTCCCGGGTTCGATTCGCAGTGGGCGTACATATTGTATTCGGTTTCATTGATGGCAGAAGTTGGCCTAATGTTTTCTGCATTATTGTGTTCCGGTAGTTAGAGATAAGATAGCCAGTTCCTCAGTGATTGAGGATTCCTGGAGTAGTGCGCTTCCACCTTCAGCCTTATCACCACTTAACATCAGGTGCGATGAAGGCTAAGTGTTACCTTGTTGCGGGAAATAAAAAAAAGAAATAAACTTTAGCATGCGGGGAGTATGTAAACCTGTAGACCAGGAGCCAGTCTTTTTTTAAATAAACCTTCCAAGTTTAATCCTAATCCTGTGCTCCTATGAGTTTGTGTACCGGGAGTTAATGTATAGACTCGGAGCCAGTCTTTTTAACACAAAATAATAATCCTTACTTTATTTTTATATTATACATGCGAAAATGCGAATCTGTCTGTCTGTGTGTAACACAATCACGCCTAAACTACAGAACCGATTTGAATAAAAATTGGTACAGAGATAGTCTAGAGCCTGAGAAAGGACATAGGCTACTTTTTTATGTGAACAAAGGGCTGTAAGGGGTTGAAATAGGGGATGAAAGTTTGTTTGGAAATTACGTCATTTTTAAAGCTAAAAGCTTCAAAATTATTGTATAGGCTTTTGATTAGATAAATAAATACGACATTCAAAGTTTGTAAAAAAACTACCCTAAAGAGGGTGAAAACAGGGGATGAATTTTTTCGTGTGATGACGTCGGCAAAAAAGTTTACGGAGCGGATTTTGATGAAAGTTTTTTTGTTATACAGCTATTGGTCCTTGCCAACATAAAGCTATAATTTATTTTGAAGATCGCAATTTCTGATGTGGAACCATAGCAGTCCAGCCAAACTATGAGAGATATAAAAATACCGTTTTAAGGAAAATTGTTAAACGTGATGAGCACTTTCTATTGACGTACAAAGTTTGAAGGTCTGGTACACGTGATGTGGAACCCTAGCAGCCAGATTAAACTATATGAGATACAAACACAGCGTCTTAAGAAAAGTTGTTTAACGTCATGGACATTTTCTATTGACGGAAAAATATCGAAGGCCTGGTACTCCTGATTTAGAACCCTTGCAGCCCAGCTTAACTATAAGAGATACAAATAAAGTCCGTTCGGTTAGATAGTGTCGGTACACCCGCACGGCATTGTGGCTCTTGCTATAAAATGCAGATATAAAATAATACACTCAAGTTGAGTACCAAAGTCAATTTTAATGAAAATTTGGATATTTTTATATAAAAGGAAGTTAAATAAGTGATTTACAAATAATAATAATTTTTATAATTTTTTTTTATGATTATTATGATTACTTATCATCGCTCGAATTGTCACGAGTCATAACCGTCGTTACCACCTGTCTTTATAATAAACATAGATTATTTAAGAAAATATAATTTAATAAATGCCGAGTCCCAAAATCCAATTCCATTTTCGGGTGTACGCCGCACGTGGCTTCTTTTGTTTATGCGGCGGCATCTTTTAAAAAGCAGCGGCACGTGCCAAGGCGGCGCGATCAAAGGGCGACACTATCTAAGCGAATGGACTTTACAGCATCTTAAGAGAAGTTGGTCAGCGTGATAAGTATTTTCTTTTGACATACATTAAATACTAATTATAAATGTGAAAGTGTGTTTGTTTGTATGTCCGTCTTTAACGTTAAAACGAAGCAACGTTATACGTTAGTATGTGGATATTTTAGGAGCTAGAGAGTGACAAAGACTAATTTATATCCCGGGAAAAAATAACTTTCCATCGAGATAACGTCGTGTAGTACAGGCGGGCGAAACCGCGGGCGAAAGGCTATGTGAAATATTTTTTTAATGTTTTAATATGTATTATAGCGCTAAACTAATATATATAAAACTAGCTTCCACCCGCGACTTCGTCCGCGTGGACATTCGAGAAAATACTTAGGGGACCAATAACCAGGATAAAAAGTATTCTATGTTTTAATTTCATAAAAATCAGATCAGCCGTTTTTACGTGATTAGGCGGGTTCTCCCTCACCAAGCGAGCAGCCTCGCGCAAGGCAGAACGTTTGGCACGTGCGGCGGGCCTCGCACGAGGCTGCTCACTTGGTGAGGGAGGACCCGCCTAATCACGTAAAAACGGCTGATCGGATTTTTATGAAATTAAAACATAGGATACTTTTTATCCTGGTTATTGGTCCCCTAAGTATTTTCTCGAATATCCACGCGGACGAAGTCGCGGGTGGAAGCTAGTAAATAATAAGTGTCTGTTTCACAATCAAAAAGTTAGTTCTGAGTAGCTTAGGCACCAAGAAATTTTAGGGTACTTAAGCCGATTTAGGTTTTTATACCCTATTTACCCCCTGGGTTTGATTTTCGGATAACTACGAAATGGGTTGCCTATTTGTTTTAAGACGTAAGCCTACAAAGTTTCAAGTTGAAATGTCTATTTTACCCCTGATTTTTGATTCAAAATCTCACCCCTATTGCAACCTTTTAGGGTTTGAATCATGTTCAGCGTGTTAAACATCAAAATAAATGCCATTTTTGCAATCGTCATCCAATAAAACTTCAATAACGACATCCATATCGATTTTTAGGTTAATTTATCCCATTTAACCTCTAAGGGGTTGATTTTCGAAAAAATACGAACCATGTTTTTGTTTAAGTATTTGTTTTACTTTCCGACCATAAGCCTAAATAATAAAAAGGACTTTCTAGATACAATATTTCATCCCCCCTTTCACCCCTTAGGGGGTGGAATTGTCAAAAACGCTGACACAGGAAAATATTAATTTTCAATTGCCAGCCTAAATACAAAATTTGAAGATCCTGATTTCAAAACTGACGGACTTTCATACACATATTCATCCCCTGTTTTACCCCCTGGGTTTGATTTTGGGAAAATTACGAAAGGGGTTGCCTATTTGTTTTAAGAAGTAAGCCTACAAAGTTTCAAGTTGAAATGTCTATTTTACCCCTGATTTTTCATTCAAAATTTCACCCCTATTGCAACCTTTTAGGGGTTGAATCATGTTCAGCGTGTTAAACATCAAAATAAATGCCATCTTTGCAATCGTCATCCCATAAAACCTCAATAACGACATCCATATCGATTATTAGGTTTATTTATCCCATTTAACCTCTAAGGGGTTGATTTCCGAAATAATACGAAACATTTTTTTGCTTTTTTGTTTTACTTTCCGACCATAAGCCTAAATAATAAAAAGGACTTTCCAGATACAACATTTTTTCCCCCTTTTCACCCCTTCGGGGGTGGAATTGTCAAAAACGCTGACACAGGTATATATTATTTTTTTATTGCCAGCCTAAATACAATGTTTGAAGATCCTAACTTCAAAACTGACGGACTTTCATACAAACATTCATCCTCTATTTCACCCCCTTAGGGGTGGAATTTCCAAAAATCCTTTCTTAGTGGATGCCTACACTGTATAACGTATCTATGTGCAAAATTTGAAGTCTCTAGGTTCAGTGGTTTGGGCTGTGCGTTGATATCTCAGTCAGTCAGTCAGTCAGTCAGTCAGTCAGTCAGTCAGTCAGGACTTTGAATTTTATATATATAGATAAATACACAAAAAACGAAAAACCTTATTAGCTAGAAGATGAAAAATGCTGCCGAAAGTCACTATTCCATGCAAACGAAGTCGCGGGCACAGCTAGTTATAAATAAAACTCATAATCATTGTGAAAAAACGAAATATATGTAGGTAGCTAACTTCCGCAAAAAACACAACATGCAAGATGCACCGCCCGCCCGCTCGCAAAAAATTGCACATGCACACCACGAAAATACCAGAGAATCCTAAATAGAATAAAAAAAATGATTAAGATTTGGAAAAGATTTTGAAAAAAGTTATTATGAATTATGAATTATGAAAAAGTAAATAATACTTGTAAAAAATACAATTTCATAGGTACTTAAACATTTTATTTTATTTTAATAAATACATAATTCAGTAAAGCAATGTTTTATCTTATCCTATTTCGACCGTAATTTTTCAAACCGTTAAACAGGTAACATGACGTAGGTAATGAAACAATTTTAGTCAGCCCCTGGTCTATGTACAAAAATAATTAAAAAACTTTGTATTATAGATCCCTGACGCCCACCCTACAGGGGAAAATTGTTTTGTATAGAGATGCATTTTTGACGATTGAATAAACTCCAAGCGACAGCCCTACGTGTTTAGGCTATTATCGCTCGCTCAGGGCTTGAGTCCGCTTATTTATATACTTTTACTATGCCGCTAGGCTTCCTGCTACAACTCAGTAGGGTTGACATTAGTAAACAACCTACATATGTCAGTTTCTTTATTCCACCATAACTTTTGAATGCCTCAACGGGTTTAAATTTACGAGGTACTACTTCTTCCCGCGTGGACTAAACGACGTTATCCCGCGGGAATGTGATGTTTTTCCGGGATAAAAAGTAGCCTATATTCCTCTCCAGGCTACAAAGTATCTGTGTCTCAAATTTAGCCAAATCCGTTCAGCCGTTTTGGCGTGATTGAGTAACAAACATCCAAACATCTAAACTTTCACATATAATATTAGTAGAATCATTAGAAACGTTATATCATCCCGAGTAACACTAGCTATATACTTTTTTTATATTCAATATGGCGGACGGGCGGCGCCATAAAAAAACATAAATGTATTTTTTCGTATTTGATTTATTTATTTCCATATTTAGTACACAGAGTAAAACAGAAAAGAAAGAAATAGAAAAGTATTGTACAGGAGCACGGCTTATTTCAAATTGAAATTTCTACCAGCCGGCCCGTTAAAGGAAAGAACATAGAAAGGGGCAGTCTGTGTGTCTCCAGATACAAATAAAATACATACAGTACATATAATTATATATATATATATATAGTCTTATAATTCTAGTACATACAAATAAACATAAATGAAATAACTATAAATAAAATAAACCATATATGATAATGCTATATATACTAATACATAAAAATGAACTATATATATAATAGATAGATAATATATAATATATCAGATGAGAACTGTAAATAATACAACAACAGAAGAGAGGATAGTGCTAAAGACATGAGGATAAATAATAATCTTTCAGATGTTTTTTAAACATAGATATCGTGCGACAATCTCGTATGTCGGCCGGCAGTGAATTCCAAAGACGCACAGCATGAACGGAAAAGGAATAGGAAGCAAAGTCAGAATGATGGGGGAGGAACTTCAGAAGGGATTTGAGATGGGACCTGCATGGAGAATTGGGTGAATGAGAAAAGGAGAATCGATCCCGGAGGTATGAAGGATAGTGTTCGGAAAAGATCGACGTTTCTGAACGCATCTCTAATGTCACGTCAAATTGACATTAGCTGTCACTTGAAGTTGACAGGGACACTTGATTGGAATTCTTCTTGGAAAAAATGTCGGAATAATTTTGCTGAATTTGTTAAAAATCGCTCGCGTTGAATGTGCCTGGCATATCGAGTTTGAATACATCTTAAATTATCTATGTGATCCCGTTTTGTACGACCAAGGTTTTGATGCCATCTCTGGAGTGGCCGGTCGCGGATGCTTTGAAAGATAACCTTTTCTACCACACGCGCTTGTTGTCGGGACAATATATCGTAATAAAAAAGGCTCCCACGTGTGTGTCTTTGTGTATCTATTGTTGAAACGCCCAGTGTCTTGTGAACGCTGTTATTTGTGTTATGAGTGAGGTGACTAATTGGTAAGGTCTGCAGAAGAAGAAGATTTACCAGGGGGCGCGCGCGCTCCCCTCTCCCCACGCTGCCCAGGGACTTTCTACAGCACAGACCGTATGTAAAATCACCTAACTTCACAAATTCTATCCGCTGTGTATCGCAGTCCAATTGTTCAGTTACATCCCGGCTGAAACCAAGTTTTTGTCCGGAGTCTATATTAGTAATACCAGCTTCCACTGCGCTAGCTGACTCCGCGGTATAGGCAGGGGTGTACTGAACATTTCTTGGTAGCCAAGAGCGTAGCTTGAAGGCCTGAGAGGCCCACGCCAAAACTTTGTATTAATCAGTGCCGTGTTGATGACCCAGTCTGGTCCGGACTAGATTAATTTGTACTTGTAAATGGTAATTAACTTGCATTTGAAAAGTAAAGGGCATTCCTTTGTTATTGGTTCCATGTCTTGTAATTAATGTATTGAAGTCATGTATTGAAGTTCCAAATTGTAAACAGATGCCTTTCTTTGCTCATAATAATTATTATTCAGTTTTGTTAGCAAATTTGAGTTGTGAATATTGACAAGTTTGTTGCTAAAATAATAGCTAATAAAAGGTTAGCTAAGAAGTTTGCACTCAATACTTAGTGAAACTTAAATGATTTGGGACATTGTTTACACATTGAAACTCATTGAAACTTGTGCTTTGAAATAATTAAAATTAACTTGTTGTTGTGTAACAGTATGTTGTGTTGATATCCAAGTGAATTTCAATAGTCAGTGATTTTGAGTGAATTTCAATAGTCAGTGAGTTTTGTTGTTTTCTGATAACCTCCAGATATTTAAGAGTTTGTGTCATTAGAAATACTTTGTTGTTGTAATATTGGAATTTTGTGGTTATTAGTAACCTCCAAATATTGGAGATTTTTGTGTTATAGTGAATATTTTGAATTTGTTGTTTTTGTTGATAAATTTGTGACGTTACAATGACGGCCTCCTCTGCTAAAGCCAAAATACGTTCTGAGTTACGGTGGTTAGCGTCTGCAGTCGCATTGTTGGATCGACCTGATAGGACGGAGGCCTTGTTGAACAGATACGTAGATCTGCCCATACGTTTGGCTGTTGTTGATGAGCAGTATGCCTTATTTTTGGAAAGGACTGTTGAGGCCGATGTGGAAATGCGACAAGAAGTCGATTTGGATGTGGACCAGTGTTATGATTTTGCGGACAGAATTATCCAGGTGGCTCGACCTTTGCAAGTGGCAAGAGAGAATGAACCGAGCCCGTCCCCGGTCACATCTAAGAGTATGCCCCCTCTCTTTGCTAGATTGGCCCCCTTAGACTTAAGGCGTTTTGCTGGTCGTCTAGAGGACTGGGAGGGCTTTATTAATATTTTTGATAGTCTGGTACATGCCCGGGATGATTTGACCCAGGGCCAGAAGTTAGCTTATTTATTATCCGTGTTGGAAGGGGAGGCCCTTGAATCGGTTCAACATTTGGCCCCCTCGGATGAAAACTACCCTATTGCTAGGGATTTGATTGCCCGTCGGTACCAGAACGTACGACGTCTGGCGGACAACCATGTTGCCGCCGTTTTGAATTTACCCCGCGTTGCCAGCGTGATGCACTTGAGAGTGGCTTTGTTGAATCCGCTGTTGGTTGCATACAACGCATTAAAAAACTTAAAACTCCCAGTGGAGCAGTGGTCGTTTTTGTTACTGCACATTGTCCTGGGAAAGTTGCCGGACTCTGTTAAGGTCCGTTTTGAGCAGCAGTATGGTGGGGATAGTGCGACTTATCTGCCACCCTTCTCGGACCTCTTGACGTTCCTGGAAGGAGAAAGTAGACTGGCAGATAATTCCTCTCTGGCCGGTCCTATGGGACCCGAACGACCTGTGCCACAGAGTAGATCCCCCACCGGACCCCCCCGTAGGGGGCGTATGGCCCCTCGCGCGCCCGGCCGCTATGCCGCCGTCCAGGAGACCGCCCGCTGCTTGTACTGTCGGGAACCGGGTCACAGCACGACCCGTTGTGATAAGTTCCTCGACCAGCGCGTCCAAGGCCGTCGAGCGATCGCGCGACAACGGACATGGTGCTACTCGTGCTTGGGCCTGCACATGCAGCGCGAATGTACCCAAGCGCACCCATGCCGCTTTTGTAAGGGCAACCACCATCCCCTCCTCTGCATGAACAGCCCAGAGGGCGGCGGAGCGCCGCAGCGCGTCGCTGCAGGATCACCTCGTATGGGTGGGGGGCTCGGACCCCCCGCGGTGTTTGCATCCCGCAGCAGTTCTAGTGGCCACCAGAGTGGCCCCAGACGCTCTCCGCCACGTTTGGACCCTCAAACGGGCGGGGGTCCCAGGGACCCCCCCATGGGAAACCGATCCCCAAGGATGGGGATGAGTTACGCGAGCGTTGCCGGAGGTCGTAGAGGCCCCCCGCGACGTTTTGAGCCTCGCACGGGCGGGGGTCCCACGGACCCCCCCATGGGAAACCGATCCCCAAGGATGGGGATGAGTTATGCGGGCGTTGCCGGAGGACGTAGAGGCCCCCCGCGACGTTTTGAGCCTCGCACGGGCGGGGGTCCCACGGACCCCCCCATGGGAAATCGGTCCCCAACTAGGGGGTTCGATTTTGCGAGCGTTGCGGGAGGTCGTAGAAGCCCCCCGCAACGTGTTGAGCCTCGCACAGCCGGGGGTCCCCGGGACCCCCCCTCTGAAAATCGGTCACCGTGCCCCCGCGACTATGGGGCGACGTACACGGTGGATGATAGGCACCGATTCTCGCCGCCGCTCGCCGAATACCCGCGTTTGGAGCGGCGCCCGCCCCGTTTTCAAGGGGCCGGGAGATATAACCCGCCTGATACCGGGCGATTTGGACGTAGGCAGTATGTGGGAGACTGGGACCCACTGGATCGCTATGAGCGACCCCCTTACCATGGGGGGACGTCTGGGGACCCCACATACTAGCAATCAACGTGTTTACGGTCGATTGTAGCCACCCCTCCAGAGACCGTTTTGTTGCCCACGGCCTCTGTGCTTGTCAGGGGATTGAATGGCGACCTTGTGGAAGTTCGCGCCTTGTTGGATTCCGGTGCTCAGGGGTGTGTTGTGTCATCTTGGTTAGTTAGGCGGTTGGGCCTCAAGGTGCACCCCCACACGGAAGGCGTGAGAGGTGTTGGCGATGTGAAAGTCCCCGGGTTGTTAGGGCATGTTGACTTCACATTTACATCACGTAATGGGTCCACGCCAGGCATTAAGACCTCGGCGATTGTGTTGGACACAGTTGTTGGCCGTCAACCTTCAGTTGACTTGGGACCGAGTATGTTGTCTTTGGTGTCTGATTCCCCACTCGCCGATCCAAATTTCTTCCGCCCAGGCCCGATTGATGCTCTCCTTGGAGCCGATGTCCTGGGGCGAGTTTTGTTGACGGGGAAGCGAGTTTTGCAGCCAGATGGCTTGGTAGCTCTGCAGACGACACTCGGTACAGTTGTGATGGGCCCTGCTCGCCGCGTTTTGGATTCCCTTGATGAGGATCGCGGTCTTGTTTTTAATGTGTCTCTCTCCGAAGTGGTGCAGAAGTTTTGGGAGGTTGAGGAACCTCCACCAGCCCCGCGGGTTGACCCAGTAGCGGATGAATGCGAGTTGTATTACCAGAATAACACTGGTCGCCTCCGCTCTGGTCGTTTGATCACCCGTCTCCCCTTTCGTGCCGGCCGACCTCCTCTGGGCGAATCCCGACCGCTAGCGGAACGTAGGCTAGTGGCGATGGAGCGTCGCATGAGCAAGGATCCGGTCTTCCGCCAGAAGTATGTTGAATTCATGCGGGAGTATGAGGAGTTAGGGCACATGTCCGTGAGCGATTTGGATTGGCGCTCCGTTGAGCACTTCTTTTTGCCGCACCACGCCGTTTTGAAATCCGGAAAGATTCGGGTGGTCTTTGACGGTTCGGCTCCCACCTCTACTGGAGCGTCCTTGAACCAGTGTCTGCATGTAGGTCCCAAGCTGCACACGGAGATCTCAGACATTTTGACCAACTTCCGGCGGCACCAAATTGTATTTATGACTGACATCCGGATGATGTTCAGACAAACGGTCATCCATCCAGAGGATAGGAGGTACCAATTGATTTTGTGGAGAGAGAGTCCTAGGGACCCCTTGTTGATTTATGAATTGAATACGAATACGTACGGTTTGGCTTCGAGCCCGTTTGTTGCGATTCGTTCTTTGTTGGAGTTGGCCGAGAAGGAGCGCTTGAGATACCCTCGCGCCTCCGCTATTTTGGCCAGTGACGTCTATGTGGATGACATTTGCACGGGCGCCTCATCTGTCTCAGAGGCGATTGTCCTGAGAGACGAACTCACCGCCCTTTTGAAGTCGGGAGGTTACGAGTTGAGGAAATGGATATCCAACTCGCCTGATGTACTGGTAGGTTTGCCCGAAGAGCACCAGCAGGACCCCCACCTATTCGAAAATGTTGATAATCCCCATGTGGTGACCGTCCTTGGCGTACAGTACAAACCGGTCTCTGACACGTTCACTTATTCTGTGGATTTGCGACCACCGAAGGTCTGGACCAAGCGTTTAGTATTGTCTACTGTCGCACGTACCTTTGACCCCAATGGGTGGATTTGCCCCGTGCTGTTTATGGCCAAGTGTTTCTTGCAACGGTTATGGGCTTCGGGTGTGTCGTGGGATGAACCCCTCTCGGACGAGTTACTCCGAGATTGGTCGAGCTTCGTTTCATCCCTCCCCGAGATTAATGAAGTGCATTTGCCGAGGCTATTCCTCCCTTCTGAAAATTGTAAAGTTACTCTTCACGGCTTTTCCGATGCCTCCGAACGTGGATTTGCTGCGGCCGTGTACCTCCGCACCGTTACTGTTGACGGAGTTGTTGCTGTGCATCTGGTGATAGCGAAAAGCAAAGTCGCTCCCCTTCGGACTCGTCATACGATCCCGAGGTTGGAATTGTGTGGAGCTGCCCTCCTAATGCGTTTGTTGAACCACGTATGGCTCACATTAGGTCGATCTATTAAGATACAAGAGGTTTATGCTTGGACGGACAGTCAGGTCGTCCTTTGTTGGTTGAAGGCTCCGGCGCACACCTTGGACGTGTTTGTGGCCAATCGAGTGTCGCAGATTTGTAATTCCGACATCGAGTTGATTTGGAGACACGTGCCGGGAACCATGAATCCCACGGATTGTGCGTCTCGGGGTTGTGTAGCCCCAACCCTAATTAACCACCCCCTCTGGTGGGGCCCACAGTGGTTGATGCGGCCTGAGTCGGAGTGGCCGCCCTCTCCAGCGTTGTCGAACGTAGCCGTTCCTGATATGCGGGCATGCGTCCTGGAGACTAACCCCGCCGGGGAAAAGGATTTGTTGTTGGATCGGTACAGCTCCTTACAGAAGCTGCTTGGTGTTACCGCTTGGATCAGACGTTTTGCGTACAATTGCAGGAACCCACGCGCGAGGCGTGATTCGTCGGTTCTCACTCCGGACGAGCGTAGGGACGCGCTCTTGTTTTGGGTCCGGAGAGTACAAGCTGATAGTTTTGAGTCCGAGATTGAAATTTTGCGTTTAGGCCGTCGCAAGTTGAAGGGCGCGGTATCGCGATTGAATCCCTTCCTGGACGAGAGTGGGCTTTTGCGAGTCGGCGGAAGACTTCGAAATGCGAACCTGCCGTATGGAGCTCGTCACCCCCTTTTGTTACCTAAAGCCGGACATTTGACTCAACTGATAATAACAGATCGCCATGTGAATGCACAACATGCTGGCTGTAATGCTTTGTTGGCCATTTTGCAGCGTGAATTTTGGATTTTGTCTGCTCGTCGAGCCATTCGCACTGTGGTTTTCCGTTGCCTGCCTTGTTATCGATTGAAGGCCGCGACCATGCAGCCCCAGATGGGTGATTTGCCTGCTGATCGCGTCACGGAATGTAGAGCTTTTGCCGGAGTCGCCACCGACTTCGCCGGTCCCTTTACTGTAAAGGCTTCGAGACTGCGTAATGCTAAAACCTATAAGGCGTACTTGTGCGTGTTTGTGTGTTTGTCCACCAAGGCTGTCCATTTGGAAATTGTCTCGGAATTGTCTACCGAAGCCTTTGTCGCCGCCTTGAGCAGATTTGTTTCCCGTAGAGGACTGCCGACATTGATACGTTCCGATTGTGGTACTAATTATAAGGGAACGTGTAATTATCTTAAGGAAGTAGTTAAGTTTTTTGTTGATAATAAAATAGACATTGGAACCACCCTCTCCCGGCGTGGGATAATCTGGAAGTTTAGCCCTCCAGCTTGTCCGACCTGGGGAGGAATTTTTGAAGCTTGTGTAAAGGCTGCCAAGACACACTTGCGTCGCGTGATTGGAGAAACTATTCTCACGTTTGAGGAACTTGATACGGTATTTTGTAAAATTGAGGCCGTCCTCAACTCGCGACCCTTGTGCCCGTTGTCTTCGGACCCGAATGACCTGGAAGCGTTGACCCCAGGTCATTTCTTGATCGGACAGCCCCTTTTGGCGTTGCCTGAATATCCGATTCAGGATGTAGGATCCCATCGTTTGTCGCGATACCAACTTTTGAGACAGATGTCCCAAAACTTCTGGGCACGTTGGTCGATGGAGTATTTGCATATCCTACAACAGCGCGTGAAGTGGACAGATAAAACCACCCCACCCCAGACTGGCGACCTCGTGTTGATTAAGGATGCTAACCTGCCGCCCCTATGTTGGCGAAGGGGGCGCATTGTTAAACTCTACCCCGGAACTGACGGAGTTCCTCGTTTTGCTGAGGTTTTGGTTCGAGATTCGGTTTTGAAGAGAGCAGTTAGTGGGCTCTCCCGATTACCCGTAGATTGACGTACCGTTCTTAACGGTCCGGGGCGGGGGGATGTTCGGAAAAGATCGACGTTTCTGAACGCATCTCTAATGTCACGTCAAATTGACATTAGCTGTCACTTGAAGTTGACAGGGACACTTGATTGGAATTCTTCTTGGAAAAAATGTCGGAATAATTTTGCTGAATTTGTTAAAAATCGCTCGCGTTGAATGTGCCTGGCATATCGAGTTTGAATACATCTTAAATTATCTATGTGATCCCGTTTTGTACGACCAAGGTTTTGATGCCATCTCTGGAGTGGCCGGTCGCGGATGCTTTGAAAGATAACCTTTTCTACCACACGCGCTTGTTGTCGGGACAATATATCGTAATAAAAAAGGCTCCCACGTGTGTGTCTTTGTGTATCTATTGTTGAAACGCCCAGTGTCTTGTGAACGCTGTTATTTGTGTTATGAGTGAGGTGACTAATTGGTAAGGTCTGCAGAAGAAGAAGATTTACCAGGGGGCGCGCGCGCTCCCCTCTCCCCACGCTGCCCAGGGACTTTCTACAGCACAGACCGTATGTAAAATCACCTAACTTCACAAATTCTATCCGCTGTGTATCGCAGTCCAATTGTTCAGTTACATCCCGGCTGAAACCAAGTTTTTGTCCGGAGTCTATATTAGTAATACCAGCTTCCACTGCGCTAGCTGACTCCGCGGTATAGGCAGGGGTGTACTGAACAGATAGGTAGGATTGAAAAGGATGTTATAAAGGAGACAAAGAATTCTAAGATTCCTGCGCAGACGTATGGGGAGCCACTTGAGTTCCTTCCGAAAGTTGGAGACGTGGTCGTACTTGCGTAGACCGAAAATGAATCGAATGGCAAGGTTTTGAAGGCGCTCAAGTTTATTCAGAAGTTGTTCAGTGGCGTCCAAGTAGCAGACATCGGCGTAATCAAGAAGAGGTAGAATGAGAGACTGGGCAATTGAGATTTTGGTAGGCAAAGGGAGAAAACTTTGAAAGGATTTTAAAGAGTGAAGGGAAAAGTAGATTTTGCGGCTGACGTCAGCGGTATGGGTCGTCCAAGAGAGATTAGAGTCAAAGATCAAACCCAGATTCTTGACGGTGTCGCTATAGGGAATGGATATGCCATCCAGCAATACCGGAGGTATTTGAAGTTGGCCAGCTAAGTTGATCCTATGTCTGCTAGCGATGATGATGGCTTGTGATTTGCTTGGGTTAACCAAAAGTCCGTAACGCCTAGCACAAGTAGAAATACGGCTGAGGTCATCATTGATTGACGCTATCGCTTGGTACGTTTCGTCAATTTTAAAGTGACGGTAGAGCTGCAAGTCGTTTGCATAGAGATGGAAGTGGGAGCAGATGACTGGAGTAACTGAATTGATGAAAATAGAGAAGATAAGTGGAGAAAGAACACCTCCCTGCGGTACGCCCGCAGTGAGCTTACTCCAATCGAAAATAGAGTCTTCATGGCGAACACACTGCGCACGTCCACGAAGATAAGAGTCAAACCAAGAGAGCGAAGAAGTAGATACGTTTATATAGGAAAGTAAAGCAAGAAGAATATCGAAATCGACAGTGTTAAAAGCGTTGCTAAAGTCCAACAAAACCAACACTGAGAGTTCTTTTCATTCCATGGCCCAGCGTAAGTCATCCGAGACATTTAGTAAGGCAGTGGCGGTGCTGTGACCAGGACGGAAACCAGATTGATATTTATTCAAGAGCCTGTTGGCAAGAAGGAAAGAGGAAAGCTGTTTATGAACGATATGCTCGAGAACTTTGGATAAAAATGGTAGGATGGAGATGGGACGAAAATGGTAAGGTAGAGTTGGATTAGGAATTTTGGGTAACGGAATTATGTGAGCCAATTTCCAGATCTTAGGGAAAGACTTTGTAGTGAGTGATGCATTAAATATTGCGGTGATGAAAGGAAGAAAAATGGACAAAATGGGAATAAACATTCTCGAGCATACGTTATCCTCACCAATGGATTCAGACGAGATAGCTAGAATGGCACTTTTGACGTCACTCTCTGAGACAGGAGAAAGGTCAAAGGAGGTGCAGTCAGGACGGGAAAGGGAGGACAGTTGCTCTAATGTGGCTGCTTTGATATTAAGATCTAAACTGACTGGGGGGAGAGAGAGATGTCTATTTAAGGCGTTTAGGTCAGTAGTAATAGGAAGGGAAGAGGAGGATTTAGCTACGCCGACAGAGCGCAGAAATCTCCACACATCCGCCGGGTTACGATTTGTCAGGGAATCGTGAAAGAAGCGTCTCTTGGCATCCCTACACAAACGACTGCAGCGGTTTCGAAAATGTTTAAAGCTAATCAAATTGTCATCAGTAGGGAATTTTTTGTATCTGCGCTTCGCTTTATCCCTAAGTGACATGAGCTGTTTTATTTTGGCGTTGATCCATGGAGCAGGATGGTGTTTAATCCTGATGCGTCGTGATGGTGCGTGTTTGTCGTATAAAGAAATAAGTAGGCAGTTGAACCTCGAGATCGTGTCATCTAAACTGGAAGTATCAAACACGGTTGACCAATCCACGTTGCTGGCGTCTTCTCGCAAGGACTCCAAGTTAATGTTATTGAAATTTTGGCGAAGAATATATCGAGGCTTACGTTTAGGGGGACGAATTAGGTAGGACAGGTAGGTCCCTTCCATTAAAGCAATATATAATATTTTCGTCTGACATGATGATGATGATAGCAAAATATGGGTATAAAATAAAAGGCCTCGACAAGTACATTCCAAAAAAATATAATTTGTATAATCGCTGGTGGCTTTTGACACTTGAATTTCAGGTGCTGATAAAGTTATCTATGTGGACTATAAATTTTAAGTTAGGAGATAAATAAATGTATTAATTTCCGACGTGACGCGAGGCACTTGTAAGAAATAATTGTAAGAAAGGAATTCAGCTGTTTTTAGGTAGTTTTTGAAATGACAGGAGGCAGCTGAAAATAAGGATAGAGACCCATGCACTCACGGTTTTCGCAGAACAGCTTCCTCCTTCAGTTTTGTACAGCCAGCTTACACCACGTGGCGGCTGGACAGCAGCTTCAAGTCTGTTCGAAGTAGGCTCGCACAGCTAATACACTTATTAGTACAAAACATTACAGATGCCACCGACAGAACAATCCGATGTAGAAAGTTCAGAAAGTTCAAAAAATTACCCAAAATAACTATCGCGATCGCTGAACTGACTGAATGACGCTTTTTGAGCAAGAGAACGAATAAAATACACGACTGCAAAAATCGCACAAAAAATTATTTTAGTTAAAGTACTACCCCGACTGCAAGGAGTGCTTGTTTTTTTTTTAATTTTTATTATATTTTGGCATTAGTTTTTTATTTTTATTTATGTTATTTTCTCCATATGCACACCATGTACGAGTGTACTAAATCATAGATACAGTTAGATTGTGTTATGACGAGATGTTGCAATTTTATGAAGTGCCCAAATCTTATTGTGTTTTATTGGGCGACGCAGTATAAGCATGAGTTTGTTTATATCAGTATTGTCTATTGTTTTGTATTATTTTAGAGTGAAGTAACGCTCAATCTGCATTATCCTTCATCTTACTGTTTCAGGGCGAAGCTAAAAAAGGCTGAATGTCTGGCATTGTTAGGGCGTTGTCAGGAAGCCATGGAAATCGCAATTGACTCTATACGATTCTATAAATATTGGTCCGATCCTAAAGAGTCATTCGCCGAGGCCATTTATGTGAGAGGTCTCTGCCTTTATTTTGAGGTGAGTATTTTAAATTATTTTATACTTTTTTGCATTAACAATGCTATTTTATTTCGCAATTATATCGAAATTCCTAGAAAAAAACAACCCATCTCCGTCATCATCGTCCGGGCGAATGCTCTGACAGCTGAGCTAAGGAGACGGTTCGGTACAACGAAACTTTCTTGAATGTTGAGATTTTTCTGTAAAATGCATAAGATTCCGAAATTTTCTATAATATTTGCAGGAGAAAGGTGAGCAAGCATTCAAACATTTCCAACAAGTTTTGCATCTTGCACCTGATCACAAAAAGGCAATGGAAACATACAAACGAGCAAAACTACTCAAACAAAAGAAGGAAGAAGGTAATTATTCATGTTTAAATAAATGACATCTCTATCTATTGTTTGTGGAATCCTTTACTTTTGCCCGGCAGTCTGTGTCGCCGGGGGTAAGAGTAAAATGTGGTTCTATTAATAGTGCAATCATTTTAAAGTACTTATATTTCCGATAGGTAACATATAGTTTTTTAACCGACTTCAAAAAAGGAGGAGATTCTCAATTCCACTGTATGTTTTTATTTTTTTATTTTTATGTGTGTTACCTCAGAACATTTTAGTTAATGAACCGATTTGGATAATTATTTTTTTATTTGAAAGGTGACGCTTCTTGTGTGGTCCCATTCAAATTTCATCAAGAACTGACGAGATGTTCAAGAGTTATCTGTAATAATGCTTATTTAGACTTTAGTTTTGCGTATTAGACGATTTCTCATTTTCATCAAATTGGGGATAATTTTCAAAATTATGAATTTTTTCGAAAATTTATACTTCTGACGTGATTTTATTTTCACCAAATCATGATGAAATGAAATCCCAGGAAAATCGAGAGAAAATCTCATATATAGGCAAGTCTTATGTGTTCCATTTATTTCTGAAGTAAGTCAAGTATTTGCATCTGGTAGTCATCATCTCATTGTGATGAGCTGGTGATGGAAGGTACAACTCCTTAATGGTTAGGAGCTGGAGAATAATTCTTTAAGTATTGACCGTACGTATGGACCGATAGTTATATTCTTTCAGGTTATGATAATGAGGTAATGATGATATCTACAAGCTATTTTCGAGAGTTATTACGAATTTGTACCATATACCACATTAATACGCTGCGGCAAGTTATACAGAAGATCGAAGAACTTGCCACTATGCTTGGCTCGTGAACTATGAGAAAGCCTTTGATTCAATCGAGACCTGGGCAGTGCTGCAGTCTCTACAGAGGTGCCACATAGACTAAAGGTACATCGAGGTGCTGAAGTACTTATACCAAAACGCCACCATGTCGGTCCGATTACAGAACCAGAGCTCTAATTCTATCTAACTACAGTGAGTATCTACGGGGAGACGTCTTTTCTCCGAAACTGTTCACAGCTGCGTTGGAGGATATTTTTACCACACTTTTATTAGCTTCACTTGTAACTAAGTCACAATATAAGAAAATCTTGGAATTCAATTTTAACCTACTTCTAATTGTCGTATTGATTTGAAACTTTGCAAGTCTATATGAATCTGATGACAATACAATAATTTGCTACTATCGAGCTGATCTGATGATGGTGTCAAGAGGTGGGCAATAGAACTCTTCAATGGCTGCTAGGAAACCCCTCGAGTTTAGGCTCATTTGTTTTGTTCTGATGAGACCTATTCGCTACACTTGGTGGTGAGGGTCTGATGATGGAACAGAATGAAAGTCAGTGACACTCCTTAATGTCCACTAGGAAACTCCTCGAGTTTGAGCTCATTTGTTACGTTTTAATGAGATCTATTTGTTACACTTGGTGGTGAAGGTCTGATGATGGAGCTGGGAGGAAGCTAGTGAAACTCCTTAATGGCCAATAGGAAACCCTTTGAGTTCTGGCTCATTTGTTTCGTTCTAATGAGACCTATTTGTTACACTTGGTGGTGAGGGTCTGATGATGGAGCAGGGATGAAGCCAGTGGCACTTCTTAATGAGCACTATGAAACCCCTCGAGTTTAGGCTCATTCGTTTCATTCAGATGAGACCTATTCGCTACACTTGGTGGTGAGAGTCTGATGTTGGAGCAGAGAGAAAGCCAGTGGCACTCCTTAATGGCCAATAGGAAACCCCTCGAGTTCTGGCTCATTTGTTTCATTCTAATGAGACCTATTCATTACACTTGGTGGTAAGGGTCTGATGACGGGGCAGGGAGTAAGCCAGTGGCACTCCTTAATGACCACTAAGAAACTGCTCGAGTTTGAGCTCATTTGTTTCATTCAGATGAGACCTATTCGCTACACTTGGTGGTGAGGGTCTGATGTTGGAACAGGGAGGAATTAATTTTTATTAGTCTTATACTTTATTACATGTAATTATGTAATTTATTACATCTTATTAAGGAAGCCAGTGGCATTAATTAATGTTAATTTGGCTTGCCATTTATTAAACTAAAAAGAAAAAAATAAATAAATAGTTTAAAAAACTAAACAAACACACTTTTACTAGTTACAGATTAAAAAGTACAAAATAACCGTCTATTCAGTTACTGATATTAAAAAGCGTGGTGCGCGTTGTCAATATTAAGTACTTGAATGCAGGCTTTGCAAAGGGCGCAAAACGCTTTTTAATTTCAGTTACTGAATAGACGGTTATTTTGTACTTTTTAATCTGTTACTATTAAAAGTGTGTTTGTTTAGTTTTTTAAACTATTTATTTATTAAGCTCCTGGACTGGACAGAATGTGGCATCAACATCAATGGCGAGTATCTAACGCCACCTGCGGTTTGCCGATTATGTAGTTCCCTTGGAAGACCTGAACACAATGCTTGAAGATCTCAGTTATACTTCTCAAAGAGTGGGTCTGAAGATAATATATGTCGCAGATATAAATGGATTTCATTGTGAAATCTCATCTCCGTCCGCCATTTTGCACGTGGTTAAATGAATCAGTGCGCACGTCCGGCGCGGTCGAGCTCCAAGAATAGAATGATAGCTTTTCACCAGCAGATTAACACTCACTGTCTCACTGACAGACGTCAACAGATATTGACAGGTCGCATAGACACGCTACCACAGACTACTCACTCGAACTACTGACTCAGGGAAAGTTCGATAACAGCCACAACAGATGGCGTTAATAATCTTATTAGATTATTCAAACTGGTAACTTCAACACCTTACCAAACCACCGAAAGGTGGCGCTGCTTGTATTACTCACGGAATAGCTCCAATAACTCATAATTAAGTCGACAGATGGTGCGACTAGTCGTTCCAATGAAATATCTCCGACACGGCCATTCTGACAAAGCGCGCGTTCTCGAGTGCAACTGTCAACGAGCTCTTACTGGAGAACACCGACGCAAAAGTTTCTATTACAGGCATGAATTCTCATATCGCAGCACGTGAAGCGTAGAGCTCCTGATACAAAAACGTAGTTGCACAAAGCACGGAACTTCCGATACAAAACCGTAGCTGCACGAAGCGCGAAGCTTCCAATACAAAACCGTAGCTGCACAAACCGCGAAGCTTTCAATATAAAAGCGTAGTTGCACGAAGCGCGGAGCTTCCGAAACAAACCGTAGCTGCACGAGGCACGGAGCTTCCAACACAAAAGCGTTTTTGCACGAAGCGCGGAGCTTCCGAAACAAAACCGTAGCTGCACGAAGCGTGGAGCTTCCAATACAAAAGCGTAGTTGCACGAAGCGCAGAGCTTCCGAAACAAACCGTAGCTGCACGAAGCACGGAGCTTCCAACACAAAAGCGTAGTTGCACGAAGCGCGGAGCTTCCGAAACAAAACCGTAGCTGCACGAAGCGCGGAGCTTCCAACACAAAAGCGTAGCTGCATGAACCGCGAAGCTTCCAATATAAAAGCGTAGTTGCACGAAGCGCGGAGCTTCCAATGCAATACCGTTACTGCACAAGCGCGGAGCTTTCAATGCAAAAGCGTTACTACACAAAGCGCGGAGCTTTCAATGTAAAAGCGTTGCTGCACAAGGCGCGGAGCTTTCAATGCAAAACCGTTACTACACAAAGCGTGGAGCTTTCAATGTAAAACCATTACTACACAAAGCGCGGAGCTTTCAATGTAAAACCATTACTGCATAAAACGCGGAGCTTTCAATGCAAAACCGTTGCATACTCGGTACAGGGTGGCAACATAAACACCGGGTACATTACAGTACAACAACTTGAATTCGTTACCTATTCATTAAACGGAACAACAAAACAAGCCAATTCGCTGTTAAGAAAAAATCAAAACCAATACAAAACGTCAATCATTAAGTATTCTGTTTGCCTTGAACAGACATAATACAAAATCAAATCTTTCTTAATTTAAACAATTTTTTTATAAACAAAAGCAACTAGACCAATGTCACACCTTAGAGTGCGGCAACGTTCTCCGTGCCTTTGGCCAAAAACTGGGACTAACGTGTCCTCTTTTATGTCATTTTGCTGTCAAGGTGTCCAACCATAGCACTGCTGCCGGCTGAAGGTCTTAGAAGTCAGAACCGGTTAAATTGCTACAAAAAGAAGGAAAAATTACATAGCGTGACATAGCGCCGTGAGATCATCGCGCGGGACCTCAACATTGAGCCGCTACAGGACGTCGTGGGCCGACTGGCACATCGAATGTTCGACTGCGCCGATCACGGCCTCCATCAGCACCTGCAGGGCATTGCGCCCGCAAGTCCATTGCCACCGACCACAGAAGAACCAGCTCCTCTCGCAAACGCCAACAACAACACCACAGCCAAGAAGCAGTGGGCGCTGCCACACGACATTGTGCCCCCGCCATCTCCCTAGCCCTTTCTTTTCACTCCTTCTTTCCTACCTAATATCCCTTCGTTAATTATAGCTCTTACCCCGTTTGCGCGCCCGCTCGCAGGCGCCAGCTGTGCCTCCCCCAATGGGGTCTCACCAGGCTGGCTGACCGCGACAAGGGCCGCAAACGTCCAGTGGTGCACACCTCTCGTCAGAGAACGGCCGCATAAGCGACACCAAACACCGTGGGGCGGCAGCCCCACGAGATGTAACCCGGGGAAGGAGTAAAAGCTCAAACCCGCACCCACCATCGGCGGAAGAAGTCCAGGAGATAGCGTCGCTGTCACCGAAACAGAGATAATTGCGTCCACCGGCTATCGGGTTCACTTTGTATCTGTCGTTTTGACAAACTTCAACGAACTTACACTTACACACACCTGCTTGTCCATCCTGAGTTAAACTTCCAGTCCAATATTAAAAAAAAAAACTCTGGCACTCATGATTCAAGCAAAACTTCAATCCGTGGTGAATTCTTATTAATTCACAACAGAAATTGAAAAGAATTCCCACGTGTACTTTTGGGAACCTCACCAAGAGCAGCGCTCTAAGATTCCCATGGTCTTCCGCGACGGCTAAACACTTCATAAGAGCGGACACAAACCTTTCAACCCGTTCGTTCACACGGCCACTCCACCAACAACCACACGGAACTTGATCGGGCTCACCACTCTAGTCGAATTCTAAATCTCCTTACCAGCAAACGTCAACAGCTCTCACTGAGGCATAGCACAGTGACACGGACGTATGAAGAACGCTGCAAGCTGTTCTCACTGTCAAGTCATTAACAGGCAAGAATACTTCTCGGTAACTAGGCAACAATACTTAGAAAAAGCGTGAATAAAACGTATGAAAACGTTAATCAGCAATAAAAACATCCTGAACAATGTGTCAGCTAGTTTTTCAAATAATCTGAGCATACCTGATTATCACAAATACCTCAGATGACCACTTCGATCTCGTTCGCTTAGCCCAAACTCGTCACTAAGCGGCCAATCAGCGCCAACTTGTTGGTTGAAGACTTCACATAAGTCGAAGCCCGATCCCGTCTTGCAAACCGGGTAGGAGCGAGCTTGACCACGTAGATTGGTAAACGCCAAATTTCTTCTTTCGTAATCAGTCTACAAATTTCGAGTGCGGTGATGGTTTATTTCGTCAAACCATTAACGACACACCTGCACCACTGCCGCAAACTCGCAATCGTCCGGATCAAAGGTAGGTACTAGCTTTGGCATGAACATTTTCCGCAAAGCCACGAAAAAACGATGGCCACATATCAAACGACACCGCTGGTACCCGATTGTGAAAACGTATTTCAATCTTCTAAGCACGCGTTTGGCTCACGATTATTTTCTTCATGTGGCACGTCGCAAACTCCAAAATATTCGTTTCGTACGGTAGCACCTATGTTGGTTATGCGTACTGGAGCCATTTTGTTCCGATCCCACCGCTGCTGTCGCAGATATAAATGGATTTCGTTGTGAAATCTCATCTCCGTCCGCCATTTTGCACGTGGTTAAATGAATCAGTGCGCACGTCCGGCGCAGTCGAGCTCCAAGAATAGAATGATAGCTTTTCACCAGCAGATTAAAACTCACTGTCTCACTGACAGACGTCAACAGATATTGACAGGTCGCATAGACACGCTACCACAGACTACTCACTCGAACTACTGACTCAGGGAAAGTTCGATAACAGCCACAACAGATGGCGTTAATAATCTTATTAGATTATTCAAACTGGTAACTTTAACACCTTACCAAACCACCGAAAGGTGGCGCTGCTTGTATTACTCACGGAATAGCTCCAATAACTCATAATTAAGTCGATAGATGGTGCGACTAGTCTTTCCAATGAAATATCTCCGACATATATAAGACGAAAATCATGTCCAATGCTCATGTTGCATCCGCTCCAGTTAATGTTGGGAACATTACACTCGAAGTTGTTGACCACTATGTTTACCTGGGACAGACAGTCCAATTAGGTAAGTCCAACTTCGAGAAGGATATCTCTTGTCGAATCTAGCTCGGATGGGCAGCGTTTGGGAAGCTCCGGCATATATTCGCGTCCAAAATTCCTTAAATGTCTCAAAAATAAGGTGTGTGTTGCAAATGCTATTGCAAATATTGACCTCGAAGGCCTCTCTGAGAGGTGGGAAGCAGAAGATATTTTGAAAAATATTCATGTTATATGGGCAGCTATTGATACCCTTCACTGGAATGTTAAAAGCGCATCATACGCAGAAGATGAGGAGTATGCACGTTCAGTAAATACGAGCAATTATATTTTAGGATGAAAAAATCTATTAATAACAAGATGTCTTCAGCATCATACCGTGAAAACAGCACGCCAAAAATAGAATTTCCTTTATTTACTGGCAATTATCAAAAATGGATATCATTTTTAAGAATTTGTTTTGTTAGACAATACACAAACACAAACAAATTTTTGAAAAGTAAGCTGAAGGGAGAACCCGAACAGCTGATTCAGTATCTCAACATCAGCTCTGAAAATTATCAAATATGCTAGGACATACTTAATCACCGATACAATAATACCAAACTAATATTCAGCTCTCATCTTAATACCCTTTTGTGCACCTGCAATGCAACAACAATCAGACACTCTTATAAAGAACTTATTTGATACCACCAACGAATGCTTGAATGCTACAAAGAATCTTAATGTTGATATATCAACATGGGATCCACTGATCATTCATTTATTAGCTCAAAAATTAGATGCCCAATCACACAGTGAATATATTGAATCATTAGAAAAAACCGAGAGATTTGCCGAAGCTTACAGAGTTTCTTAAGTTTTCGGAAAGTATTTTTTTTTTTTATATAACACTGGGCAGGCATTTGACCACAATCTTGTTTGTTAACAGGATGTGGCCTAAGATGTTGCATGCTTGTCCAGGAGATGCCTGTTCACTCTGGCCTTGAAGATACCAAGGTTGTAGTTATCGGGGAAAACATAGGCAGGCAACGCATTCCATTCCTTAGCAGTTCGCATAAGAAACGAATCTGCGAAGCGTTTAGTGTGGACAGGTAGAGTGTCAACAACGTAAGGGTGATAAGCTAGCCTGCGTCTGGTTCCCCGATGGTGGAAAGGGGCTGCGGGAACAAGGTCGTGCAGTTCTCTCGCACACTCCCCAAAGTGTATTCCGTAAAAAACCGACAGACACGCAACTTTGCGACTGTGACTGAGGCTCTAAAGTTCCGCCGTAGCCAACGCTGAGTTTCCAATGAGCTTCCTGGCACGGTTTTCGATCGATTCCAGAAGTTCTAGCTGATACTTAGCAGAACCATCCCATAGGTGACAACAGTACTCCAGGCACGGACGAATCTGCGCTTTGAATAACAAAAGCAGTTGGTCCGGCGTGATGTACTCTCCAAAATTCAGGTTGGATGATAAGTTCAGGCCAAGAAGTTGCAGATTTTCGGTTATCGGCAAGGATACACCCTGGAAAGTCGGAGTCAGTTGGAAAGGACTCCGTTTTGCGGTGAATAAACAAGCCTGCGTTTTAGTGGCATTGAATCTGACAAGATTGGCCTCGCTCCAATCGGAGACTGCCTGAAGTGCCAGATTCATTTGCGCAACAAGGGACTCTCGACAAGACTGGATTTTAACATTGGTAGCCTTTGCAGTTGGAATATATCTGTTAGTTATGGTGGTGTCATCTGCATACCCGATAGTAGTGTTCACCAGCAGGTCATTAATATGCAGAAGAAACAGTGTTGCAGACAAGACAGATCCTTGCGGAATACCTGCATTAGTGTCTTTGAGGTCGGATGTTTGACCGTCCACCACAACTCGGATTAGGCGATTCCGGAGGAAGTCAGCAATCCAAGTGCAAAGGCTATCAGCGATACCGTATGAGGGAAGCTTGCTTATGAGGCTGCCATGCCAGACCCTATCAAAGGCTTTGGAGATGTCGAGCAAGGGATTTATTTATTTATTAATTCTTTATGCACAAGTTACAGTACATAGGCGGACTTAATGCCACAGGCATTCTCTACCAGTCAACCTTTGGGTGATGTGGAGACAATGATGTGGTAGGGTGCACAACCAGATTAAAGAAATAATTCACTTTGTTGATCAAAGATACGTTAAAAACTACAATTACTATTATATAAATAATGTAATATACTACACATACTAACATAAATAAATTCTTGTAAATATAATACATATTATAAATAATAATATATATAATATATACTTATATTATGATATATACAAATAAGAGTTATCGTTGATTATCTAGTTTTAAGAGCGAGTTGCTTACTCAGTAAGAAACTTGCGTAACTTAGTTTTCAACGCATACCGACTATTGGACATTCTGATGTTTAGAGGAAGCGCGTTCTAGAGAAGGATAGGATAAATGAAGAACGAAGAATGAATGATATCAGATTGATGAGAGGGACAGCTAAGTAAACGATTAGAAGAAGAACGAAGGTTTTTATCATGAGAAGTACCTAAGTACTGGAAATGTGAAGTAAGATAAGGGGGAGCATTAGGAGAGTATAAGCGAGAAAAAAGAGTGGTCAAGGCCCGCATACTTCTGCGCTGTCTAATGGGCAACCAATTAAGAAGTGATCGATGCGCGGACACGTGATCATACTTACGGAGACTGTAGACGAATCGAATGCAGTTATTCAGAAGGCGGTCGAGCTTATTTAGTAGATCTGCATTCAGGTCAAGGTAGCACACATCGCCATAGTCGATAATGGGGAAAATTAAGGTCTGCACAAGCATTGCTTTGATATTGGTAGGTAAAAAGTTTTTAAGACGGTAAAGATATCGCAATACCCCTGTGACTTTCTGACAGATGCTGGAGACTTGAGCTTGCCAGTTCAACCCACTGTCCACACACAATCCCAGATCCTTAACACTGGGCCTAAGAGGAATTGGAGTGCCGTCGAATACAATCGAACGCAGATTAGCTAAGTCCACTCTGGCAATCATGCGGGGACTACCCACCAAAACAGCTTGGCATTTGGCAGGATTGACGGCAACGCCAAAACTGTCCGACCAGCACTTAATATGATGAAGATCCATATTTAGCGCGTTGATGGCATCATTAAGGTCATCAACACGTGCTTGGGCATATATTTGTAGGTCATCGGCATATAGATGATACGAACACTGAAGTTGGTGTGTGATAAAATTAATAAAAATTGAGAAAAGAAGAGGAGAAAGTATGCCGCCTTGGGGAACGCCATTATCTAAATGAAGCCAGGATGAGGTTGACTCATCAAACTGTACCGCTTGCTGTCGTTCCCGAAGATAAGATGAGAACCATTCCAGTACCTCGTCAGAGACCATAAGATGGGACAGCATGGAAAGAAGGATGTCATGACCGACAGTATTGAAGGCATTGGAGAAGTCAATAAGTACCAAACCAGTTACTTTACCGTCCTCAACCGCTGTCCTCATGTCTCCAGTCACTTTAAGGAGTGCGGTAGTGGTACTGTGTCCAGGTCTGAAACCGGACTGCAAAAGACTTAAAAGGGAATTCTGATGGACAAACTGAGAGAATTGCTTGTGGACACACGCCTCAAGCACTTTGAACATGAAGGGAAGGATGGAAATTGGACGAAATTGGTTGGGATGAGAAGGATTTGTGACTTTAGGGAGAGGACCGACATAGGCTTTCCGCCAAAGGTTAGGGAAAACGCCGGAATCGAGGAAAAAGTTAATGATGTGGGTGATAGCAGGTAAGAGATGTTCCAATAAAGTGACTATCATGCGGCGACTTACGCCATCGCAACCCACAGCATTTGATTTAATGGAGAGAATAATCTTTTTGATCTCATCTTCGGTAACTGGAGAAAAATGAAACGGGGTTATATTAGGACGCGTTAAACTAGCTATGGAAGCAGCAGTACGTACAGTCGCCGCACTGTCGAGTTTTGATGAATTGGTGGTGAAATGGAGATTGAGATCATTAAGACCAATTGTGTTAGGCAAGTCTAAATGACGCGATTTGCCTATACCTAGAGTTCCAAGGAATTTCCAGGTATCGGCAGAAGAGGAGGACGAGATGTTATCGAGAATATGGCGGCGTTTAGCGTTACGTATCATCTGATTCGCCATGTTTTTCGATCGCTTCATTCCAGAGATGGGTGGCATACACAAGAAGATCTCCAGTCGACCGACCGCGGCGAAAACTAAACTGGCGGTCACTGAGGAGGTCGTTGTCTTCGAGGTATGCCAATAGACGATTGTTCAGTACACGTTCCATAGTCTTACAGAGTATGGACGTGACTGAAATAGGCCTAAAGTTGGAAGGGTCGGCACGGCTGCCCTCTTTGGGCACAGGTTGCACATTTGCAAGCTTCCACGATTGGGGTACTAGTCCAGTCTCAAGTGGGAGGCGGTACAGGCGAGTTAAAACAGGAGATAGTTCAGGTGCACAGTTGGGCAGAACAATTGCTGGGATACCATCGGGACCACTAGCTTTGTTCACATCTAGAGTACGGAGAGCCTTGAGTACCTCTTTATTGCGTATCTGTATATCTCCCATAGAGGAGTCAGCACGAGGTATCATAGGTGGAATTTTGCTACCGACATCTGGATGTGGATTTTCTGCAAAGAGAGAGACAAACAAGTTTGCTTTCTCAGTCACAGCATGAGCGAGTGATCCGTCTGGTTTCAGCAGAGGTGGAAAAGAAGGGCGACAGAAATTTAATTCGGCGGCTTTGGCTAGAGACCAGAACTCTCTACTTCCAGATGGGTGGGAAGTAAGTTTGGCTCCAATTCGGCCGATATGGTCGAAACGTGCCCTGCGCAACATTCGTTCACTAGACTTGGCGGCTTGGTTAATAGGCTTTCTTCAGAGTTTGAGTGTCCGGTGATTTGCGCGCTCGAGCATCAGCCCAGGCTGAAAATGCTGACTCTTTCTGCGATTCGGTGCTGCAACAGTCTGCATTGAACCAGGGGCGAGCTTTACCGCCCGACGGAACATCAAAGTATGGGATGAAATATTCCATACCCCGAAGTATGATCTCGGTAACAACGTCAGCGCATTTCGACGGATCCTCTGAAGAAAAGCAGCGTTGCCGCCAAGGAAAAGATGCAAAGAAATGCCACGTCTCATACCACTAGGGCCCTGATCGGGTGGGGAGTATACGTATACAGACACCACACAGTGGTCGGATGTCCCCAAAGGGGCTGATACCCGGCTGATGTCAGCAGAAGTTCTAGGCAGTTCGGAGTGTGTGTGTCTATAAGCTCTGCCAACTTGCTAAAGTCTTCGAAAGAATAGTCTACGACCAGGTTTACAACAGTCTTAAGTTAAGCTTTAGCCCTCATCAGCATGGATTTCTGAAAAATCGTTCCACTGTTACAAACCTGGCTGTTTTTACCGATTACTTGACTGAACAAATGGATCAAGGCAATCAAGTAGACGCAGTTTACACTGATTATGCAAAGGCGTTTGATCGTCTTGATCACAGAATGCTATTGGCTAAGCTTTGGAGAGTAGGCATTAGAGGGGATCTCTTTAGATGGTTCTCATCGTATATCGATAAAAGATCCCAGGCAGTGGTACTTAGTGGATATGTGTCTTCTTGGTCATATATATATACCGTGTAGAGTCCCGCAGGGATCATTGCTCGGTCCTCTGCTTTTTATTATGTTTATTCAAGATATAGGTCAATGTTTTTCCCATTCTAATTATCTTTTATTTGCTGATGATATGAAGATTTTTAGAGTAGTTAACAATATTGATGACGCCAATAAACTCCAGAAGATCTAAATGCTTTACTATAAGTTTCACCCGAAAAGTAAACCCCTTCAATTTTAGTTACAGTATCAAAAATGAAAAGTTATCCCATAAACATGAAGCTAAAGACTTAGGAGTAATTTTAGACTCAAAACTGTTATTTGATAAACATATTATCAATTCTATTAATAAGGCGTCTCGTTCACTTGGGTTTGTTATGCGTTTGTCTAAGTCATTTAAACTTATGAAAACCATCAAAATTATTTACTGTGCTTACGTTCGCAGTCACCTCGAGTACGCTAGCCAGATTTGAAACCCCTGTTATGATATTTATATTTCATCTATCGAAAAAATTCAGCAAAAAGCTTACTCGATATTTAAATTACAAATTTAAGATTCCGAAAATACGGAACGCTGCGCTAAGTTTCATTTATTACCTCTTTCTATTAGACGAAAAATTGCAGACGTTAGAATATTGGTTAAAATTATTATAAGCCTTGTAGATTGTCCCCTTTTAAAGTGCCTTCAAGAGCAGCTCGGAATAACACATACAAGCCATTCAGCATTCCTCCTGTGCACACCAACTTTAGAATGAATAGTTTTCTCATTAGAACTTGTGCGGTCATTAATAAAGCTGACGCTAGTTTAGACATATTTTTCAGTAGCATCAATACTATCAATAAATTATTTCAAAGCACTGATTGATAACTAACATTACTATAGGTTGTTATATTTTTTATTTACTCGGCACCTAACACCTCAATATTGTGATCTTTTATGAGTCAATATTAGCTACTAAATGTGGTAGCTTGTCAACAGCTTTTTGTCAATATATTTAATTGTTAATTTTATGTGAAAACTGTTAGCTATCCTAAGAAATAAAAATAAAATAAACTAAAATAAAATATCTGGCACCCGCGTAGCGCAGTTTACTAGCTGAGAGAGGTCGTGCGTAAATGCTAATCTACGCGCTGCGCTGACGGATATCAGGCCAGAGCTAGATCAGTCGACTGACTAAGATGGTCTATAAACCTGGTAGTCTCCTGGTCACCACTGTGCGAGCGGTAGACAGCGGCGTAGAGAGTAAGCTCTACTCCAGTACTGAAAATTTGGATCCCTCATAGGTCTTGAGACGCTTGAAACAAAAGTCATCGCCGACGTACACACAGACTCCGGCATGGGGAATAAACCTAAGCGCCAGAGTATACCCAGGGTAGCTGAGGTACGCCACGTCAGCTGGACAGTTGATTTGCTTCTCGGTGAGAAACAGCAGTTGAGGTTTCTCAGTCTCAAGATGGTGGTGGACCGAAACGAGATTTGAGTGCAAGCCTCTGATATTAGTGAGATGCACTTTGAGTGGGAGGGATTTTGGGCAAGTTCATTCCACATAGGACCCTCCTCGGGATGTCCGCAGCACGCAGAATGGCGAGTTCGCCCAGGTCCGGAATGCTGACCTCCCTTGCCCAGTTTTGTACCCATTCAAGGGTTGTTTGATTTGCTGACGCAATCCGCAGGCTGCCGTCATTGAAAGTGGGTCTACCGCTGAAGGCGATAGCCCCCGCCGGCGCCGAGTAAATGCGGCGGTCACATTCGCGCTAGATGGCGTCCTCAAGCGCGGCCTCGACTTGCCCCGCCATCTCCCTTGATATGAAACCCGAAGGTGATGTCAGGGCAAGCTGGGCTCTCACCGGTTTAGCTGCGGCTGCGGCGTAGGAGCCGGCCGGTCTGCCACCAGCCGATGCAGGCTACAGCTTTTTGGCCTCGTCCCAAGGAGATATGCTCTCATCTAGGTGACCCCTTTTAGCTTTTGGCCTGGGTCAGCCAGTCGCAGAAACGACCGGGTGTGTATCGTGGCCTTTCCCCCTGCACCTGAGGTCCCCTGGGTTTCCTCTGCGCTGTTGAAGGGCCCCGACTTGCTGTCCCCTGTGGAGGCTGGGTCGCAGACGAATCCGCAACGGTATCAGCCCGCCCTAGGGGGCCACATTCGGTGCCCTTGCGTGCAGACCCTATGTTGGGTGTAGAGGAGGCAGCAGCTCGGGCAGCTAGATCGCGTTCCTTAGCACGCTGCCTCCTTTGTTTGCGGGCCTTCGCCTTGGCCGGATTGGACATCGGCTTTACTGGCACAGTCAGATCCGAACTTTTCCCCTTTGCCGGTGTTCCGCGGTTCTTTCTCTTCTTCCAGACCACCGTCGTCCAATTTTGGTCGAGGTTCTGGTTCTCCTGAATCTGTGCAGGAGTGTAAGAGTCAAAAGGGGTGCCAGATTTCTCTGTCGTCCCCTGTGTGGTGTAAGATCCCTCAGGCTTCCCTTTTGGACTAATCCTTTCCCTTAGGGGGTCCGACTGAACGTTGCCCTCAGGGTCTGGAGTAATTGCAGTTGCCCACTACTGGGCGTGGCTGAGTTGGTTTTTTGTAAATCTATTAGATTGTATGGTATAAAATTCATCCAGCTAGTTTTTCACCCTCCATCGAGCTCGCAGATTTGGGAGTGTCCTGTCCAAAAAGCGGACAAGGTCCACTAGAATTACTAGCCGGATATAGGAGGGGAGGGTTGGTCTCAGACGTGAGAGCAGAGGTTCATAACAAACGGCTAGTTGACCGAAACCACACGGCACCACCAGTTCATCTGCACTCACCTCTTCATCATGGTCCTAACCGCCCTGAAGCCCACCTCCCTCCCCACCTCGCTGCAACCCTTTGACGGGAACGCATGACCGTTTCCTCCCTGACGCTACACAGAGGGGCTACCGTTTCGGTTGAAATCCAGACCAAGGGAGGAGTGTTGTGTCACAGTGGTAATACCGCCGACCCTGCTCTACTCAGACTCCCAGGATTCCTTCATCCTCCCTTACTGCACGCAACTGCACAGGCCTTAGTGCAGGAGGAGCTGTTACTCCACTGGTTCGCTCCCCTCCTTGCCGGTGGAGAAGGTGGCTGAAAGGAGTCAGCCGACAGGATAGAAAGGATTCTGGGAAAGGTATGGAAGTGATTAATAGGTAAAAAGACAGGATACGCCTGCTTGCTTATCAGTTACATCCGTTTCTTAAGGAACCAAATCAATACCAAGCGGCACCGCGTGCAGGTTAGCAATCAGACTTCTCTTAGGGATCTCTCCGCTAGGATCAAATGCTACGTTTCTATTTGGACTGATAGTAACGTAGAAGAGAAGCGAATATTGAGCGACATCGTCGTCCAATCAACATTGCCGTTCTTCCGCCCTCAAAGGCGGTTTTTTTTTTAATGAATGCGGTTTAATTTTGTTTAAAAACGTTTTATTTTTTTATATTATGTTTATTAGTTTATCGGTACCTATTACGCAGGTATTTAATAGCTGTGTGCAAAAATATTACTTAGGTTTTTTTTTATTTTACGCAGGTAATGAAGCATTTAAAATGGGCAGATGGCATCAAGCTCTCACTCTGTACTATGAAGCACTACAAGTAGATAAAAACAACAAAACAGTGAATGCCAAACTTAACTTTAACATGGCGACAGTTTTTTCTAAACTGAACTTAATCAAAGAAGCTGCATTGGCTTGCACTGCCGCGCTAGAGTTGGACGAGAAATATGTCAAAGCTCTCCGGAGACGTGCCAAGTGTTACACGGACCTTGGTGAGCACGAGGAAGCAGTCAAAGACTACAAGAAACTGTACGAAATTGACAAAAGCAAGGAGAACAAGCAACTGCTGCACGAGGCTAACATTGCGCTCACGATCATGAGGCCCAAAGGCAAAGGCTACTACAAAATCCTTGGAGTAGATAAAGCTGCGTCAGAAGATGATATCAAGAAAGCTTACCGGTGGGTACCGTTTTGCAATTTGAATCTTATCTCATTTTTACCGACTTCAAAAAAGAGGAGGTTCTCTGTTCGTCTGTATGTATGTTTTTAATTTGTATGTCCACCGATAACTCAAAGACGGATGGACCGATTGAAATGATTCAAACGTTATTACATCAGGCTAATTCCCAAGTTGGTCCTATTTTTTGAAATCATTTCAGAAGTTTTCAAGTAATCCTGAAAATACTGTAGTTTTTTCAGGATTGCACGCTTAAGGTATTTCAACCGACTTCAAAAAAGGAGTTTCTCATTTTGACCCGTATATGTAGGTATGTTTGTTCGCGAGATGCGGTTTTCAGAAAAGTAATTGTTTACATTTAGGAGAAGGTTTCAGTTTTATATCCGACTTCAAAAAAGGAGGTTCTTAGTTTGATCCGTATGTATGTATGTTTTTCCGCGATCATATCACGTTTAGGCTGAACCGATTTTGATGCGGTTTTCATTAGACAAGTATTTTTGATTGATGCGGTTTATGCACATGAGTGTGTACATCCTAACTACTTCAATATATATATAACTAGTATTCAATACTACAAGCTAGAGGTGCATACAGATTTAGCTCTCGCATGTTATATGGTAAAATTGTTGCGGGGCATGGCACACAACCCGTCCTTATTACAGTGCTTGGAGTTGTCTGTCCCAGACCGGTACGTGTGGCAGCGGCGGCGACCGCGCCTGTTGACGTTGCCATCGGCTAAAACAAAGCCATCTTCTATCTCACTCGTTGCACTTGTAACAAGCCATGCTCCTTGGAAAAGCGGCAACGTTGCAGTCGCAGAACGTTTGCCACGCACGAGGCTGCTCGGATTTTTATAGAGTTGAAAGAGAAACTAAAACATAGAGTACTTTTTATCCTGGTTATTGGTCCCCTAAGTATTTTCTCGAATGTCCACGCGGCCGAAGTCGCGGGCGGAAGCTAGTAAATAATAAGTGTCTGTTTCACAATCAAAAAATTAGTTCTGAGTCGCTTAGGTACCAAGAACTTTTAGGGTAGGTACTTAAGATGATTTAGGTTTCAATACCCTATTTACCCCCTGGGTTTGATTTTCGGAAAACTACGAAATGGGTTGCCTATTGGTTTTAAGAAGTAAGCCTACAAAGTTTCAAATTGAAATGTCTATTTTACCCCCTGATTTTTCATTAAAAATTTCACCCCTATTTCAACCTTTTAAGGGTTGAATCATGTTCAGCGTGTTAAACATCAAAATAAATGCCATTTTTGCAATCGTCATCCCATAAAACCTCAATAACGACATCCATATCGATTTTTAGGTTTATTTATCCCATTTAACCTCTAAGGGGTTGATTTTCGAAAAAATACGAAATATGTGTTTGCTTATTTGTTTTACTTTCCGACCATAAGCCTAAATAATAAATTAAATGAAGGACTTTCCAGATACAACATTTCATCCCCCTTTTCACCCCTTCGGGGTTGGAATTGTCAAAAACGCTGACACAGGGAAATATTAATTTTCAATTGCAAGCCTAATAACAAAATTTGAAGATGCTAACTTCAAAAGTGACGGACTTTCATACACATATTAATCCCCTATTTTACCCCCGGGTTTGATTTTAGGAAAATTACGAAATCGGTTGCCTATTTGTTTTAAGAAGTAAGCCTACAAAGTTTCAAGTTGAAATGTCTATTTTACCCCTGATTTTTTATTTAATATTTCACCCCTATTGCAACCTTTTAGGGGTTGAATCATGTTCAGCGTGTTAAACATCAAAATAAATGCCATTTTTGCAATCGTCATCCCATAAACCCTCAATAACGACATCCATATCTATTTTTAGGTTTATTTATCCCCTCTAAGGGGTTGATTTTCGAAAAAATACGAAATATGTGTTTGCTTATTGGTTTTACTTTCCGACCATAAGCCTAAATAATAAATTAAATGAAGGACTTTCCAGATACAACATTTCATTTCCCTTTTCACCCCTTCGGGGGTGGAATTATCAAAAACGCTGACACAGGTAAATATTAATTTTCAATTGCTAGCATAAATACAAAATTTGAAGATCCTAACTTCAAAACTGACGGACTTTCATACAAACATTAATACCCTATTTCACCCCCTTGGGGGTGGAATTTCCAAAAATCTTTTCTTAGTGGATGTCTTCACTGTATAACGTATCTACCTATGTGCAAAATTTGAAGTCTCTAGGTTCAGCGGTTTGGGCTGTGCGTTGATATCTCAGTCAGTCAGTCAGTCAGTCAGGACTTTGAATTTTATATATATAGACTTCGTTAAATTTTCAAGTGCCCCCAATATTATCAATATTTACAAAACTACTAGCGACAACTAGTGACGAGTAGCAAAACCTAAATAAGTAAAAGCATAGCTAAAGTAGTGCTTGAAAAGGCATCTTGAAAAAGCAAAGCCAGGATAGCATGCTATTATAATTTGTGATTTCGCCTGTGGCCGCCGCTTACTTTCCCTAGAGGGCAGTATTCTTCATCGACATTTTACTTGATTGAATAAAATTAATCGAATGAAAATGGGATTTACTTGTGCAGGCTGTTTATCCAATATTCAAAATAGACAATACCTTGTATGTTCACGGTGTGAAGATAAATATGATTTGGATTGTGCAAATGTTAGCTGGCAAAGATTTTATAATACCATGTCCACAGAGCACAAACAATCTTGGATTTGTCAATCATGTTCCTGTAAAAAACCAAAGGGGGACTATACCAATACTCCAATTCGCCCAGTTCACCAGTCAAGTTCTTCCACTTATAATATTGATAATGAAAACGTTACAATGAGAAAAGTATCTGCTGTACCTAGAAGAGATACTTTAGATTCTACAAGTGATATAAGCTGCTTAGGAAATGATACTGAGCATGATTGTTCCATAAATATAGAAACATCAAAAAACAAGACGATTGCAATAACTTATTACGAATTAGAGAGCTTGTTGGACAAAAAACTTGACAGTGTAAAGCAGTCGCTTATATCTGAATTGAAGTCCACATTTTTATCTGAAATAACAAAAACAATTACAGATCTAAAGATTGAAATGAAACAAGAAACAAATTCTATACACTTGACACAAGAAAATTTAGAAAAACAGATACAACAAATTAACTCAAAAATTACATATCTTGAAACTGAAAACATCAAATTGAAGTCTGAAATACAAATTCTAAACAAGAGTAATAATAACACCCACGCTGATATACGCTCTTTCAACTCAAGCAAAGCTTCTACAGCACAAATTATAATCTGAAATAGAAAACAAAAGAAAAATTGTTATTTATGGTCTCAATGAATATCCTAAAGAAACGGAGAGAGAATTGTACGATCGAGTTGTTGCTGCTTTCCACGACATTCTCAAAATTAACCTGACAGGATACATAGAGTGCATAAAAAGGATGGGAAAATCAGGAAAAAGAAGACCATTAGTAATTGATATGTTGAGCAGAAAGATGACAGAACATATACTTAAAAACAGTCACAGATTTAAAAATACTGGATTAGCTATAAACAGCTATTTGGATGGGAACTTACTGAAGGAAAGGAAAGTACTGATAGACATTCTTATTGATGCCCGCAAGAATGGTTCCCATGCAAACATCATTAACAATAAACTTTTTATTGATGGCAAAGAGTATACTCCAAAAATCCAAACTAACTATCTGTCAGATTCATCTCCAAAGTCAATCAACAGAATCGCCGTGAACCCTGACCCCACTCTGAATCGAACAACGTCGAGAACCAACTCCGCCTGTTCTGATGAGCTAACTAACCCCAGCTTTCCCATAGGGGATCCAACTACACCTAAAAATAATAATTTTCGTCGCTCTCAGTAGAATATTATTCCAAAATATATGTAGCATAACAAACAAGCGACACTTGATAGATGCACTAATTGAAGAATACAGCGAAATACAGGTTATTTGTCTCTCGGAGACATGGATAACCAACGCAAAACTAGACTTATTACACATAGATGGAATGAAGCTAGCATCGTGTTTCTATCGTTCTTCGTACGAAGGTAGTGGAGTATGTATCTTTATTAAGGAAAATATTAATTTCAAAGAGCTTTTAGATATAAACGCATTATCCATGAAATATCTTTTTGAATTATGTGCAGTAGAAATTCCAGAATCAAATCTTGTCATTGTTAGTTTGTATTGGCCTGATAAGAATAGAATGCCCGAGTTGTTTTTAGATTTATTGGAAAAACTTTTGCAGCTTTTGCTTTTAAAATATAACCAGAAAAAATAATAATTGGCGGCGATTTTAATGTAAATGTTTTAGAAAAATCTGCCTTAACTTTGAATCTTTTAGAGCTAACGAAGAGTTATAATTTTCACCAACATATAGAGGAACCCACTCGAATAACCGCTACTTCTGCGACTTGTATAGATTTGATATTTACCAATTTTCATGAACAAAACCTAAAAACTAGTGTAAATGAGTACGGTTTTTCTGTACCCCGAGTGTAAGTTTTTATGTCAAGCAAACGCAAACTATTTCGAATGCGTATTAATGTCAATTTGTATGAAAACTATATAAGCGCGCTACTCGCCGCTAGAGGCGCTAATACAGTTTTCATACAAATTGACATTAATACGCATTCGAAATAGTTTGCGTTTTTTGACATAAAAACTTACACTACGGGCACTGATCACAAAGGAGTATCTATCTCTCTTCCAACACCTAAAAAAATAATTCTAGGTTTATAAGTAAAAGGCTTTTTAGCGAGCAGAATATCAATAAATTTAAATCAGAGCTCAACAAAATTCAGTGGAGTGATATATTAACTTCAGATGATGTAAACGTTAATTATAATAGATTTCACAATTGTTTACTTCGCGTACTAAATAAGTGTATACCTATTGTGAAAATAAAATATAAAAATAAAAGAAAAAAAACTTGGTTATCCTCTGGCATAAAAATATCTTGCAAGAACAAACGTTTGCTCAAGTCTTTCTTAGCTAAAAATAATAACCCTATCTTACATAAATATTATAAACAATATGAAAAAACTCTTAAAAAATTTGTAGAAAAATCTAAAAAACTCCAAAACATTAACCGAAACCGAAACTTAAGTAATTGCTACGCCCTTGCAGGGTCATGTTTGTGTCTATATGTATTGTAACATCTTTATAACAACATGATGCAATAAAGAACTTTTAACTTTGAACTTTGATATTTTGTCATGTAGGGCAGGCGTACCGGTTTTGGCCACTGTACCGGTTTTGGCCACTTTTTGCTCTAAAAGTTTTCTAAAGAACTTTTAGCCATTTTTGATAAAGGCAATTAAAATAAGGTATTTTAAGGTAATAATAACAACCGTTAGAATTCCTTATGTCATACGATTTTTTTCAGTAATTTCCATTTTCTGTTTGAAAAAATGTTTTGTATAAAAATTTTAAGAAATTTGTTTTGGATGAAATACTTTATAAACCTTTGTTTTTTATAATTAAATAATTGTTTTGCAATTGACTGGTTTCTAGCGCATTAGAATATATTGATTTAACTTGGGTTTGGTTTTGATTTTTCGCAATACTTACAAAAGTTCAACTATCAGTAAGTGGCCAAAACCGGTACATTTGGCACCTCTCACACATTGTGTGTAATATAAATAAAACTATTTTACTTTTATAAATTCTAAAAATGTACCTTTAAAGGTAGATAAATTATCTATAATTTAAGATATAATTTGTGTCTTAAATACCTAAGATCATTTAGTACTTAGTGCTTAAAAGTCAAAAAATCCTTAAAGTGGCCACAAAGGGTACCTCTGCCCTACTTTGAATGAATTCTAAATTGTAGCCTTAAGGTGTATTTGCTATAGTTAGTTTAGGTATAGTATAATAGGTATAGTATTAGGTATAGTATAAACCAAAATTACGCTGTCTCAATCTCTTTTGCTGTCCATATTAGACTACGCTGATGTCTGTAATACAGACCTATCGGAGGAGTTACTCGACAAACTGGAGCGCCTGCAGAATGTTGCCATTAGATTCATCTTTAACCTACGAAAATTCGACCATGTGTCACACTTCCGGAATAAACTCAACTGGCTCCCTATTCGCCGGCGCAGGGACTTACATATTCTAAAACTTCTATATTCTATTCTTTTCTTACCTTCTACCCCTCCTTACCTTAAAGATTGTTTCTCCTTTCGCCCTTCTTCTGTACATTGCACCCTGCGGTCTTCCTTTAACCTTGCACTTGATATCCCACGTCACTCCTCTGACTTTTTTTCCTACTCCTTCACGGTCCATGCAGTTCGTCTGTGGAACGCACTGCCTGAGGGTATCAGAAAGGCTCAGACTCTAAAATCCTTTGGAGATCAAGTTAGGAGTCATTTCCTGTCCTTATCTATGTAATTATATACATATGTATATAAACATATATATATATATATAATAAATGTTTAAATTAAATTTAATTTAAATTTTTTTTTATTATATTTTTTCCCCCTATAGTATAAACCTTCTTCTTTATCGTATCTTGTTTTTGCACCCATTCCCCTTTTCTCCTAGCTATTTATTTCTTCTTTCACCCAAGGTTGCCTGGAAGAGATTGCCATTAGGCAATAAGGCCGCCTATTGTCTGTTTTCTATATTTTATTTTGTCTTCTTGTAATTGTATTTCTTTCGTTGTGTGCAATAAAGCTTTTTTTATTATTATTTTATAATATTTTGTAATTGGTCTAAGATATACTGTCGCATTGGGTAAATACCTGTAATGACTAGTGTAAGATGGTGTAAATAAAATAATAATAAAATAATAATAATAATAACATACCTATTTACCGATACACGAGAATTGCCTGCATGATGCATTAAGAAAGGGTGAAATAAAAATTATTTTATAAAAAAATTAAAACCGCCTTAAAAAAATGTGAATAGCGTGAAACATGTATGTATACTTAGGTATATATTTTTTTTGTTTTTGTTAAAACCCGAGCGACTTCAAAGTACTTTCGTATTTTGATGTGAATGCAGCGTTAGAGGCTTCGATCATATAAACCCTAGATACAGAATTCCATCCACTAACTGCGCTTGAAAAAGTGATCCCAACACCGCTGTCATTATAATAATAAATTTATAAATTTAATAATAATAAATAATAATAATAAATTTATTTATTTGGAACAAGATTACAATTTTACATTTGTTGGTACGTTAGTAACTGCATATAGTAGAAACTGTGTTGCAGCACCAACGCCCGAATCCGGAAATATCGTACTTAATCATAATTGTTCCAACAAGATGCGGGTTGCATAAAAACATCACTAAGTATAACGTAAAACAAAAACAATCGCTAATACAGTACATAAACACTTAAGAATAAATAGAAGCAAAAGGCACTAACAGGTGCTAACACAAATGCATTAAGATGTAGAAAAATGAAATTAATTACGTGGTGAGGAAACTGTGTTCGTGTACCTAAATTAGAACAACAACAAACCACAAGAAAACATGCACCGCACATCGCACCTAGTTATGCACTGGTGGCACTGGTGGCGGCCGGGCGGCCGGCGCACACGCAGCGCTTGCGATAGGAATGGGTGGGGACAGTAGACAATAGTGGAATGTGGATGCGAGAAGCAAACAACTTATAAGCTATTACTCCAGTGCAGAAGCTATACTATACTAAGAATACATATTTCCAATTTTGTTAAGCGCGAAAGTTACTTACAATAGAACTAGTCACAAGAGGATAGAATAACACGTTAGGTAAGTACCATATATTTATTGATTTATTTTAAATTTTAATTTTATTCTACTTATTTTTATTGTAGTTTTTTTTTAAATATATATATACTTATTTAGCCATTTTTATAACATTACAAACACATTTGTAAACACTTGTGTTACGCAAATTTAGATAGGTACTAATTATATTTTTATTCAACTTATGTTTTATTTTATTTTATTTTGTTGTTAATAATATTGTTTACATAACCCATTACATAGCCCATCAATTATAAGAAAAAATATCCTCGGTTTCTATGTAGGAAAGCTTTTGTAGCCAACTAGTAATGTGCAACTTACATTCTCTAAGTGTGAGTGGGTATATATTTAGCGTTCGGTTAACTTTGTTGTATCTACAACAAAGTTCGTATCTACGAGGGGATAGATAATAGAAGTGACGCTTTGCAAGTTCTAACCTACTATACAGGTTACGACACACTATATCAGATCTACGTTTTCCTTTAGAATAATCTGGGTCAAAGGGCAGTTGTCGGTGTTTGCGAAGTAGTAGTTGCAAGATAAACAATTGACGCACAGTTAAAACACCAATTTCCGTGTATAGGTCTTGGGTAGGAAAATGTATTGGCTTAAAAGACATAACCTTGAGAACTGCTCTCTGGGCCCTTTCGAGACGTAACAGATGAGATTTATTGGCTCCCCCCCACACAGTCACACAGAACGACAGAATTGACTGCCCCAGGGCTTGGTAAACGGTTTTGAGTGTTTTTAAATCTAACACGTTACGGAGATTTTTAAAGACAAATATAAGTTTTCTGATTCGGCTTGAAGCAACCCTAGTGTGTTCGTCCCAGGAGAGTCTGTAGTCAAGCCAGACTCCAAGGTATTTTAGTTTTAAGGTACGTTTGAGCATCATGCAGTCACAGATTAATGTCTTAGGACAATTTCTTTTATGGGCTTGAATCATGAGATCAGACGCTGGAAGTGAAGAGGTTTTTGGAGCAAATGTAATGTATTAAGGTAGTAGGATTCGGCGATGTTCCAAACAACTTGTATACAATTTCAGCATGGTTTATTCCAATTCAGTGGACAATAATAATTATAAAATAATCTAATTTGTTATCATGACATTTCGTGGTGGGAAAACTAACATCCATCTTGATATTCTTTTGTTCTTCTTTTTTTAAAATTGACGTTTCGAACTACGGAGGTTTTACACCAGAAGCCAGTACAAAGTTTATATACATTTGTAATGGTGGCGTGAACGCATTTAATATTAGGAATTTATAAAAGACAACAAAAGTACATTATGAATCTACAAATATAACTTAGTTATTTATTAGTTTAACAGCTCGGCCATCCTAATTAAGACGTGTCCTCGCGTGTTAAATACTATGTCAAACTTAGGCCACTCAAAGAATTCCGATTTGACGTTTCGTTATTTCATTGGAGTAAAGTTAACTTTTGAATGAAACGGTATATTTTCTTTGACAGCTGTCGAACTGGATATCTCTCGGCGGTCTTAGTATAGAAGAACGAGCATTAATAATACATTTTATATTTTGTATAGGTAGGTACTTATGTATAAAGCAGTGCATTCTCAAAGTTTTAAGTAATTGTTAATACCTAACAGAACACTTTAATAATTACACGATGAACTCAATTACTTTACAAAAAAAATGAATCTTTACATTACCTACTTATAAGCATATTAACTTAAACCACTAATGCTATGATGTAAATTTTCAATAATCGCTACAAAACATGTTCGTTCATAATAAATACAAATCAATGACCACTTATTAGTAAAATGAGACAACTAATCATATTACATACGTCTTAGATTAGATTTTAGAATAAACAATTTATTTGCTAAAAATAAAGGTACTTACAGTATTTGTTAATAAGTATCTTAAAGCCTATGTTAGGTTTGTAGACAGCCTACAAATCATACAGTTATTACATGTTAACTAGGTACTTTATCTTATTAACACCTTGGAAATCGCGAAAATTATAAAATATTATCTCACATTGAGATAATTTAGTAAGCAACAAGTATCATTTAGTTTAAGTGAGTATTACATTAGTTTATTAAAAATAACTGAGTATATACATGAAATTTACACATCGCATCGTTTACACCCTAAAATATAAACACAAAATTAAAATCGTTACTTACACCCTGAATCATGCACAGAATAAGGCGTAACTATTATATATATATATATTAACTATTAACTATAATATTATCTATCTTAAACTATCATAAAATTTGCAGTCTTCTGGATTAGTAAACTGAAATGGCAAAGGGCCGGTCATATTAGCAGCAGAACCGATAATCGCAAAGGGTAAACTACTTCTTCAGTGGATACCGCGTATCGGCAAACATGGTGTAGAACACTCTGAGACTGGGTAGAGCGACATCTTCGTAAGGTAGCTGGCAGGAGCTGGGTGAGAGCAGCTACGGATTGTGCTAGAAGACGTGCACTCGGAAAGGCTTACGTCCAGCAGTGGATGTTGATGATGATTCAATTTTTCACACACATCCTGAAAATCATGTAAGTATGAGTCTTAAACCATAAAAGTCGTATAATTTATAAGTCTTAACTGCTTTATATTACTTGCACACTAGAAATCATGTGAGTAATAAATCTTACTACTTTATACAACTTACACCCGGAAAATCATGTAAGTAATAAGTCGTGACTAACTTTTATTACTCACGCCTTGAAAATCATGTGAACAGTAAGGCAAACTACCTAATATTACTTACACCCTGCAAATCATGTAAGTAATAGGGCTAACTACTTAATATAACTTACACCCTGAAAATCATGTAAGTCATAAGTCGTGACTGCCTGATATCACTCACACCTTGAAAATTATGTGAGCAATAAGGCCGACTATCATGTAAGTAATAAGGCTAACTACTTTATGTAACTTACACCCTGAAAATCATGTAAGTCATAAGTCGTGACTGCCTGATATCACTCACACCTTGAAAATTATGTGAGCAATAAGGCCGACTATCATGTAAGTAATAAGGCTAACTACTTTATGTAACTTACACCCTGAAAATCATGTAAGTCATAAGTCGTGACTGCCTGATATCACTCACACCTTGAAAATTATGTGAGCAATAAGGCCGACTATCATGTAAGTACTGAGGCTAACTACTTTATATAACTTACACCCTGAAAATCATGTAAGTCATAAGTCGTGACTGCCTGATATCACTCACACCTTGAAAATTGTGTGAGCAATAAGGCCGACTATCATGTAAGTAATAAGGCTAACTACTTTATGTAACTTACACCCTGAAAATCATGTAAGTCATAAGTCGTGACTGCCTGATATCACTCACACCTTGAAAATTATGTGAGCAATAAGGCCGACTATCATGTAAGTAATAAGGCTAACTACTTTATACAACTTACACCCTGAAAATCATGTAAGTCATAAGTCGTGACTGCCTGATATCACTCACACCTTGAAAATTATGTGAGCAATAAGGCCGACTATCATGTAAGTACTAAGGCTAACTACTTTATATAACTTACACCCTGAAAATCATGTAAGTCATAAGTCGTGACTGCCTGATATCACTCACACCTTGAAAATTATGTGAGCAATAAGGCCGACTATCATGTAAGAAATTAGGTTAACTACTTAAGATAACTTACACCCTGAAAATCATGTAAGTCATAAGTCGTGACTGCTTTATATTACTCACACCTCGAAAATCATGTGAGCAATAAGGACGACTACCTAATATTACTCACACCCTGAAAATCATGTAAGTAATAATCATTAACTACCTTATATTATTCACACATTTCACAACCAAATTGATTAGGGGGATCACGTAATAAATTCATGAACGATGCCAAATAATTTTATTGTTCTAAATGGTTATTCTTTCTAAATTATGTTTATTCCATAAGACGTTCCTCGGATATCTTTGCTTGGTCCTCTGCTTTTTGTAGTCATAAAGACTTCAAAATCCTATACTGTGCATACGTTCGCAGTAAATTAGAATACACTTCGCAAGTTTTTTTTATTTTAATTTTATTTTATTTATTTGGACAACCAACAAGATCATACACTTTAAATGCTAGGAGTTACAGCCAGTGGTTTCGCCACGGAAAGCAATCTTATAACCTCTAAATTTGTAAACTCAGTTATGATATATGCTCAAAGGTATATTTGGTGTCCATATTATTATTTTTTTCCTTACTAAGCTCGCGAACGTATGGGATTGATTTACTTTTCCTACATAAAGTTGAAGTGATCTGTTGGAACACTTTTCAATCTCAGTACCCTACAAGTTACCTAGCCATCCTATGGGCGGTCCAATCAATCAAGTACAATCACGCACCAATCTAGGTGCTGATGCCCCTTTCGCAACCATGTGTAATGCTTTCGTTAAAGTGAAATTAGTAAAAATAATTTGGATATATTTCATTACTCTTCGCATTTTTTTTTTGTATCAAAGTATATAACTACAATGTACCATTGAATTCAAATAGCAAAATGACATTTCAGTTTCGTTTTTTTTTTTATAATTTAAGTATAATGTATTTTTTTTAATAATTATTTAATGATGATTTCATGATTATGGTCTTATTGGTGTTTTATTTTGATTTGACTTATTTTTCATTTCTCTCAAAAATAGAAACATTGGTAAAAGAATTAGGTATTTCGCCAGCATGAAAACTTCCCAAGATATCACAGTTTTGAAATGCAAACAAATTGGACTCACTCAGAAGGCTCCATACTACCCCAACTACTAATTTACTAGGCTACCTAAGTGACGTCATGCTTTAATAGTTTGTATGCACCGCGTAGATATCTACTCGGCTAAATGTGTTAATTAAAATGGTTTTTAAGTATTTCCTAAGGTACATTGCATGAACATTGAAAAATTAAACATTTAAGTATTTATTATTTATTTTAATATATATATATATATATATAAATATTTTTTACTTCTAAATGGACTTGGCCATTCAACTTTAAATGATGATATTTTATTTTTCTTATTTCGAAACTCAACCAATATTTATTTACAATTTACGAGCCATAGAGGCTCTTAGCTAATTAATCTTTAGCTAATTACAGATTTTCTCAACATGGTCAATTATATCCAAAAAAACGACAAGAAACAGATTATTATGTTGTCCATAAATTTAATTTTTTTTTCTACGTAAGTAGAAATATTTCTGATTTATCCAAACCTCTTTGGTAAAGCAACCGGCATCGATATACCGCTCATTATATAGGACTTCGCGCTAACTCGATCGCGCCCAGAAACTCCAGCTTACTGTGTTTGCCGCATGCAAAAACTAACTATAGGCAAAACGTATTTTTGTAAGAGCATGTGTTTCATTTAATACTTTGGCAAACGTAAATGCTCATATTGTTGACATAGACAAACTTATCACTTCGGTTTCAATATAAGTTAAAACATTTACTAAATGATAACTTTCTTTTAACTGTAGTCAACTTATTCATTCTTTATTTTATTTATTTTTTTGTTTATTTTTATAACATAACTGTATTTTTCAAAAATATAGATTAACTATTATTTAACATCAACAACTATTTTTTTTGGCTCGTTGTCTTTTAAAACTGTCTTGTGATATAATAACTTAGCAATGTAGGTTCTACCTGTGAAAACTTGTAATAAGCCCTCAGGGAATATTAGTATAGCTGAGTACTATATGAAATTTACGCATACATAAGTCGTTTACATCCTGAAACTTATGTAAAGAACATTTAAATCCGTACTTACACCCTGAAAATTGTGCAAGTTACAATTGGTAACAGATAAGCGTATTACTTACTCAAAATCATGTAAGTAATAAGTCATACTTCGTTACATTATTTACACCCTTGGCCTGTCTGATCGGCGACTGTGGCGTCGATAGAATTCCCTCGACGATTGTGGCAGCGACTTCGACGTGATGAACACGTCCCTCAAAGGCCGCGGCGTCGACATGCAAGCTCTTACATCAGACTGCTCGTCACCTTCAGACTGCTCGTCACCTTCAGACTGCTCGTCACCTTCAGACTGCTCGTCACCTTCAGACTGCTCGTCACCTTCAGTTGCTTGACCGCGGCTAAGGTGCGGAGAATACATAATTCGGCTCGACCCAGCTTGCCTCCAATCCCGGTTAGTACGCCGAAATCGCCTTGGCCTTGTGCCGGGGTCCCTGGTCTTATCACTTAAATTAGACATCTGAAACTGCCACAGGTTATTAGCATTGTTTTCAAAGGCAAACAAAATTATATCAACATACTTGATGCTAATAACTCCAAGAATCATTGGAATGTAACACAGCTACATTCTTATGAAAATTTAAGAAACTATAAAAATATTTAAGAATTGGCAGTATGGCTTAATGTCTTCGTCTGTCCTACAAAAGGATTACTTTTAATTTTATTTCTTTTACTACTACAACAAAATTTTACACAAAATTTTTACTTTTATAATGTTCACGCCATTTAATAACAAATAAGTAGTACTTAACTACATCAAAAATCAACAAAAAAAAAACCGTTTATTTATACCGCCAAAACGTTTCCCTTGACCAAACTTACGTACCTACGTAGCAAATTTCTTACAATCACTTGTTAAATATATTTCTCAAACAAAAGAAATCAATAATATTATTTTTTCAGTCTTTAATGCATACTTTTCTAGCATAGATGTCGATACAATAAAAACAGGATAAAATTATGTTACTTATCTTTAAAATGTGAGCAATTGGTGGAGCAAACATTTCGTTGTATTAACGGATTTTGCTCTTCGTCCCTCTTCTGAAATATTAAGGTAGTAGGATTCGGCGATGTTCCAAACAACTTGTATACAATTTCAGCATGGTTTATTCCAATTCAGTGGACAATAATAATTATAAAATAATCTAATTTGTTATCATGACATTTCGTGGTGGGAAAACTAACATCCATCTTGATATTCTTTTGTTCTTCTTTTTTTAAAATTGACGTTTCGAACTACGGAGGTTTTACACCAGAAGCCAGTACAAAGTTTATATACATTTGTAATGGTGGCGTGAACGCATTTAATATTAGGAATTTATAAAAGACAACAAAAGTACATTATGAATCTACAAATATAACTTAGTTATTTATTAGTTTAACAAATGAAATTTGTTTTCTCTAAGTTCAGGGTCAGGAGATTTACCGCTAACCAATTCATTACAGTGCTTAAGGCGAGCTCAGCATTATTTCGTGCGTCCTGCCAATCCTTGCCGTGAATGACCAGAGCAGTGTCATCTGCATAAGTTATGATCTTGCAGCATGGCAACGAAAGCTTACATAGCTCGTTTATGTAAGTAAGAAAGAGCGTAGGACCAAGGACACTAGTAGTTATAGTTCTAGATATTTAAATGTCGAATGCTGCCGTCACCACATTTGATTTTCGACCCTAAGCAACAGTAATTGGATTTAAATTCGGTCGGCACGGTAGTACTTACGATCTTATTACATGGAAAGCTCAGATGGTCGGTCGACACTAGAACAGCGAATCGTATTTCGTCGTGTCTGCATCTCTGTCTTACTAACGCAAATAGAAGAAACGGTAACATAGGCTACTTATTATTCCGGAAATTGAAAAATCGTTTAACTGTCGTACCTTCGATACAAAACTGTCATTAGACGGATCCCACACTGCACCGCACGACGCTCCGGTTTGTGGTAGTGCGCTTCTTAACTATGGCTGTAGAATTTTGATGTGCATACAAAACCCGCAGTGTATGAAAAATCACGCCGCATCTCCGTCCGGTAGTGCGGAAACCGGAGGCAGTGTGTTGGACGCCTTAGAGGTTTGCACCGGAGCAGCGACTACCGGAGAATAACCGGTGATTCACCGGTGAAAGTACTCGATTGAATCAATCGGTAATTAACCGATTGATCTCCGGTGATCGGAGCGTTTTATTTTATTATGTAATAAAATTTACACAAATGAATGACAGACTTAACAAAACTCTTTTTTTATCTGAAAGAAAATAATGTATGTGTGGTCCCATGAAAAAATGAAAGTAGTCAGTTCAGTAGTTTTTTCACAATCCTGAATAAACACCGTTTTCGACTGGTAGTTCCTGCTTTACTAGTCAATATCTCCGCGAACTATTGACCAATTTCAATGATTCTTTCTTTATTCGAAAGAGTAAACTCCTTAGGTGGTCACAATGTTACAAAGTTAGGATCTGATGGTGGAATCCAGGGGAAATCGAGGAAACCCGCAAATTTTATACGTAGGTTACGTGTTTTATGGATTTTCTAAAGTTTTTTAAGTATTTGCATCTGGTAGTCATCATCTCATCCTTATGAGCTGGTGATGGAAGGTACAACTCCTCAATGGTTAGGATTTAGAGGATAATTCTTTAAATATCGTTGATACGTTAAGATTTTTAGTTGTATTCTTTCAGGTAATTTAGGTGAGCTGATGATGGAAGGTAAAACTCCTTATCGCTTCGGAGTTAAAGCATGTTTTTTAAGTACCATATTCACGAAAAGACCTTTAGTTATATTCTTTTAAGTTATTTAGGTTAGCTGATGGTGGAAGGGTAAAATACTGCATAACAGTTAAAAGTTGGAGGTTGGTGCTTGTCATAATGTTCTAATTTAGATAAGGGCTACAGTTTTAAACGTTGCACATAGTGCGACGCTTGCTTATTAGATTTCTTACACTAAAAATGGAAAAATAAACAAATAAAAATAAAAAAAAACCGCCATCAAACAAAAACTGCCGACAAAAACTCAGTAAAAATAAAAAATATATTGAATCATTCCATTCATAGGACTAAATGGTGGGACTTTATCTAATTAATCTTGCTTGGAACTTAATGAACTGTTTGAAGTCGGTGTCAAGCCGAAAGTAACAAGAACAAAATATTTAGTGAAACAATAAAACAAAATATCTCATGCGCGTAGTGGTGTGAAATACAAAACAATAGGTAGGTAATGGCTTGGCACCGACTTCAATCAGATCAGTAAGTTCCAAGATTAATTAGATAAAGTCCCACTCCCACCATTTAGTCCTTTGAAATTTCAATTTATTTTTTATTTTTACGTTTTTTTGGGAAGTGAGTTTTTGTCGGCAGTTTTTGTTTGAAGGCTGTTTAATTTAAAAAAAAAATTGATGGACTTCAAAATGGCAGCCGACCATTTTTTTTTATTTTGTGATATTGGTGTCACGTAACGGGTTTTTGGGTGCGCTAAGCACGATTTTGAAGTGATTTTTGGGATTCAAAATGGCAGCCAACCACTTTTTTATTTTGTGATATTGGTGTCATGTAAGGGGTTTTTGGGTGTGCTAAGCACGATTTTGATATTATTTTATGAACTCAAAACGGCGACTGTCCATTTTTTTTAATTTTGTGATATTGGTGTCATGTAAAGGGTTTTTGGGTGTACTAAGAACGATTTTGATGAAACACGGTTTTTGGTACTATTTTGACAAGAAAACAGCAACTTTTCCATACAGTAGGCCGACGCCCTTGAAGTTGAGCGAAACCGACGCCTGTATATGTATTTACGTAAGTACGGAAAGATTGTCACAAAATTAAAATGAGAAGGTGGATCTTTTACGACCCCGAAGGTATTGTGAAATAAAATAAAATATTTTTTTAGGGGTGGCACATTAGGGGCAAGGGCATTATCTAAATATGTTTTATTTTACAAGCTTTTATTTAGTTTCAATTTGTCAATTTTAACATTGCGTTGGTGTTTTCTTGACAAAATAGTACCAAAAACATAGATTCATCAAAATTGGCCCAAAAACTAAAAAGTTGGCCGCCATGTTGGATTTTTTATACTTTTAACATCGCATAGCTGTTTTCTGGTCAAAATAGTACCAAAAACCGAGTTTCATCAAACTTGGCCCAAAAACTAAAAAGTTGGCCGCCATCTTGGATTATAAATGATTTTATTATTATTATTCCCTTTATTACATTTTAAATACTTACAAAATTATATTTCTAAACATTAAATTTTTACAATGAATAACACTATAAAATATAACATTTAAAAATACAAAAATGCAGTCCCCCAACGGCAGCAAGATCAGGGTCCCGGCTACCGATGGTTAAGGATCCAGAGACAGGAACCTTCTCACTATACGGGCCGTGTCCAGAAGTACTGCCTTCTGCATCTGACTCCCGATCCATCCACCTAACGCGAGCCTCTTAAGGTGTTTATCGAGGCTCTTGGCTATCAGCCCATGGGCAGTTATGACTATCGGAACAACAATTGCTGAATCAATGTCCCACATGTCAACAATCTCGTGAGCTAAATCAAGATATTTGTTTTCTTTATCTTTTTCAGCTTTCACAAGGTTGTCGTCATGGGGAACAGTGACATCAACAATTATTGCGCGGCGTTCGTGTCGATCTATCAATACAATATCAGGCTTATTAGCTACAATAGTCCTGTCTGTAATGATAGATCGATCCCAATACAATGTGGCATGGCTATTTTCAAGGACCTGTTCTGGTGCATACCTGTAGTACGGCACCTCGGATGCCACAAGACTATGTTTTAGAGCAAGTTGTTGGTGTATTATCCTGGCCACTTGGTTATGTCTATGCAAATACTCGCCGTTTGCGAGACGAGAACAACCGGAGATTATATGCCTAAGGGATTCACCCGGACGATGGCACGCTCGGCAAATATCCACTGTGCCATCCCTTAGGATATACTTTCGGTAGTTATTCGTCATCACAACCTCATCCATAATTGCACAGACAAAACCTTCGGTTTCACCAAAAAGATCACCGAAACGGAGCCAGGATACTGAGGCTATTAAATCTACGTCGGGCCCATGGAGAGCCCGGTAGAATCTGCCATGTAACTCCTTGCTTTGCCACACAGTGCTGCGGTCGGACGTACTAAGTACTACAGGTTTGCGCCAGTTTTCTTTTGCTAAAAATAGAGGAGTCAGTCCATTGTCAACAGCAACTACATCTCTATGAGACCCCATATCGACTTGGAGAAAATACTCCCTAAGATTGCATATCTCGCGGTTATGCAATGTCTTAGCATTTAAGAAGCCACGACCACCGCACTTCCGCGGGATATACAATCTCATGGTCGATGAACGTGGGTGATGTATGCGGTGTGCTGTTAGCAATGTACGAACTTTTCTATCCAGGGCATCCAGTTCAGTTTGAGTCCATTTAAGTATGCCAAAGGAATACATCAGTACCGGCATGACCCATCCATTGTATGCGCGAACCTTGTTTCCGCCAGACAAAAGACTTTTAAGTACTTTTGAAAGGCGCCCCAAGAAACGCTCACGCAACGACTGTTTCATGTCAGCATCGTTGATGCCTAATGCCTGTGACATACCTAAATATTTATAGGTTTCGTTTACGGAGAGAGATCTAAGATGAATAGAATCCGAGAGTTGTATACCCGTAGATTCCATTATCTGACCACGCTTTACATGCATGACTGCACATTTGTCCACACCAAATTCCATTTTAATGGCATTACTGAAAGCTTCAGTAACCTTCAGTAACGCTGTCAAATGAGAACTGCTATGGGCAAATAGTTTCAGGTCATCCATGTACAGCAGGTGTGATATTACTTGACCATTTCTCCGTAAACGATAGCCTAACCCTGAACTTTCGAGAAGTGTACTCAGAGGGTTCAAGGCCAGACAGAACCACAATGGACTCAAACCGTCACCCTGGAAGATACCTCGCTCTATTTTTATAGGATCGCCCTGACCTAGAATCCGTCGAGATCCTGGATAGAAAAGGACCGTTCTCCATTTTCGCATGCACGATATCAAGAAAGTGCGTAGAGTCGTATTTATTTTATACAACTCCAGCACCCTCATGAGCCACGAATGCGGCACGGAATCATAGGCCTTCTTATAATCTATCCAGGAAGTCGATAGGTTCTTCCGGTTTCGACGAACCTGTTGGTTAATAGCCATGTCAATGAGGAGTAGCTCCTTAGTACCACGGGCCCCATTCCTACATCCATTTTGAGAGGCGAACATAATAGAATTTTGATCAATGTGTTTATTAATCTTCGACCTCAAAATGGACGTAAGAATTTTATAAATTGTTGGCAGACAGGTGATAGGTCTATAGTTTTTGGGGTCCGCAGTACTACCAGATTTATGGAGCAGATGGGTTATGCCTGTTGTCATAAATTCTGGAAGCGACTGAGATAATAAAGCACGTTGAAATTGAGATGCTAAGCAAACGTGCGAGCTAGGTAACCATTTATACCAGAAATTGTGCAGTCCGTCCGGGCCTGGAGATTTCCAGTTGGGTAAGGAGCGAACTGCACAAACTACGTCTTGGTAGTCAATGGTTACTTCATTCATATCAGGTATAAGCTCACACGAACGCTCAACATCCTCCATCCACGCGCCTTCAGAGTGAGTGACAGGCACGGACCAGATGTTGTGCCAAAAAGAAATCATGGCATCATCATCCGGCCGATGCATATCAGTATCACTCCGATCCGATCGCTCCCAGGATGCATAAACACGTCGTTGATCTCTCTCGAACATGCGGTTCTGTGTAAAGCGATCGACTCGCACCCTATATCTTCGAATACGATTAGCCCATGCACAAATTTTCTGCTTCAGGAAGTCGATGCGCTCTGTGACGCATGAAATTATTATTAAATGTTTATTGCAGATATAAAATCCATACAAGCTTGTTAGTAAAATTACTTATCTTATATTAGTAGAGAACAATTATTATAAAACTTTGTCGTGAGACCATTAGTTAAGAAACTTGAAAGTCCCACCCACATGCATTCGCGTCCAATGCCTCTGAATGGGACAGTCAGGCCTTTCTTTTACTACCCCCAGGACACTATTCGGACTACTCCTAAGTCTGCATAACATTGAAGCAGTTTGCTTCCTTAAGATTCCGTAAAAATCATCAACACCTGCTTCGGCAAACATACTTGAAGCACTACAGTATCTGGGGAGACCCATCAGCATCCTGAAGGCATTATTATATTGAATGCGAAGAGCATTATAGGTCTTCTGAGTATAGTCACACCACAGGCTGCAGGTGTAAAAAGTTTGGCAATAGGCCTTGAATAAAGCGATTTTGACCTCCTTTGTACACCTAGCAAACCTGCGGGCAAGCATATTACATCGGACCGCCAATGCCCTTCGTTCCCTCTCTATATCATTACTGTCTGTCAGATCTTCATTAACAATGTGACCCAAATATTTAAATTGAGACACTCTATTTAATGGCACACCAAGGAGCATCACTGGCGGCACAAACAAGGGCTTCTTACTATTTGCTCGAAACACTAGAAACTCACTCTTTTTGGTGTTATAGAGGAGCCTATGATCAGCCGCGTAAGCTTCACAAACAGATAACAGTCTACGCAACGCACTCACCGATGGACTCAGCAACACCATGTCGTCGGCATAACTTATTCTTACCAAGTTCCCCCACCGACGAGCCCGGTCCGAGCAGTGCAGTATAAAAGGCGGCGCAGTCGGCGAGCTCGCTCATTTGGTGCTCGGCTTTCGGATGCGACGGACGTTTTTCAGTAGCGTTATTAGTATTTCATTTTGTGCTCAATTATTTAATTATGCGGGTAGATGTTATTATTTGAGTTAAATTGATAAGAAAATAAAGTTTTAGGTTGCTGTATTACATTCTTTTTTTTAAATAAATTTCACTTCTGGTTTGTAAAATCAGAAGTGGGATCGCCACGTGTTAATTCAGCTCATTTTTAGCCATCCAAACGTTATTTTCGTGTTTTGTAGCAGTGTTCAGTGTTTTAAAATATCGGTTGTAAATAGTTGTTGTTATTTTTGTGTAAAGTAAGTACTACGTTAATTTAAAATGTCGGATCGTTCCTCTAGACCTGTGGAACGTGATCATCGTAATAAAGACCGGCGTTCAAAGGAAAAATCTCGTGAACGTCGTAGTCATCGTTCTTATGATACGCCGCCATTATCCAGGCGTGATGATCGTTCCGCAGACTACAGGAGCGGGTCGAATAAGCGTCATAAGGCTTCGCATAGCTCGCAAAGTAGAACTCGTGATCGCCGTAATAGTTCAAGCGACCGTCATGAGAGCATACAAAACTTATCATTAGATCGGATTCTCACTAGATTAGATGCTATTGAAAATAGGCTACAGCAACCTACAACAGTAACACCGGTTGATAGTCCGTCGCATCTTCTTGGTAACCACACGCCGACCACATCGCTTAACGTCGCGCCGACTCCTGTCAGCGAGCAGATTTCTGGCATTACTGACGGGGCGACGTTGGCCACTATGCGTGACACCGATGCTAGCACCAGCGGTGATCGCGGCGTGACGGACAGGATTGTTGGAGCTCTTTCTTCCTTGATTCAAGTAAGGTCTCAAAATTATTATATTTCCCCTTTTGACCCTAACATACATGATTTTGACATGTGGTGCGCGGAGGTAGACCGCGGCCGGCAATTAAACAATTGGGACGAGCGAGAGTGCCTTGGGCGTATTGGTGGTTGCTTGAGGGGTGACGCCAAATCTTGGCTGAACGATTGGAGCACACATGATCGAACGTGGACTAATTTTAAAATTGAATTTCGATCACTATGTCCACGAAACATAGATTTTGCAACTGTTTTATTCGAGGTAATGTGTTCCAATTCTAATAAATATTCAACCTACGCGGAATATGCCCGCAAGTCACTGCTACGCCTAAATATAGTGAGAGGTTTGTCTGACGAACTAAAGACCTCTATTGTGATACGAGGTATTGCCGATCCGCAAATCAAAGCCGCGGCTACCAATGCTAAACTACAGTCAAAGGATTTAGTAGAGTTTTTATCAGTTTATGTAAAACCAAGACATGATTTTCGAGCTACCAACAATGTTGTTCGTCCGCCAAACAACTTAGGGCAAAACCACTCTCGTAAGCGAGATGCACCTAGATTTGGAGACAATTCAACATGCCTTATTTGTGGCAAATTGGGTCACAAGAAGTGGCATTGCCCTAAGAAGCCTAAGACAGACTTTTCTAGTACACAGGCTACCTCTGCCTTGCCTAAGTCGGGTCCTTCGCTGTCTAACGATAATAGATCATCAAAATTCTGTACTTTTTGTAAGCGTAACGGTCACTTAATTGATTCATGTTTTCTTAAACAACGTTCTGATGGAGGAAATAAAAATTCAAGTGAAGTAAATTTTTGCTCCGACCCGAATCCAGACAAAGCAATGTGATGTCAGCACTTATTAATAAGGTACCCGTTGATGTTTTGATTGACAGCGGCTCCGTTATTTCACTTGTATCGGAATCAGTTTTGAAGCATTTTAATTTTAATAGAATTCCAACTTATCGGTTAATGCGTGGCATAGGAAGCCAAGAGATTGAGGCAACATCTTATGTTACAGCCATTTTAGAATTTCCAGAGGTTTCATTAGAAGTCGATTTATACGTTGTACCTAATCAATGTATTAGCGCACCAATTTTGATGGGCACCGATGTCCTTAATCGAAAAGGACTGACTTATATACTGACTGATAGCAAACAAAGATTAGTTAGATCTGACGGCCCTGCTGTTGTGCAGCACGTGAACACTGTGGAAGTTGAATACGTTAAGACACCCTTAGTTGGACACGATAGAGAGCGCCTGCTAGAAATAATCAAAACCTTTTCTAGTTCATTCATTACTGGCACAGCCACTTCCACCGTGAACACGGGCAGCATGGAAATAAAATTATCTTCCAATTCTCCGGTATGTCATCGTCCTTACAAGCTCTCCCTTGATGAGAAAAATAGAGTACGCGATATAGTTAACGACTTGCTCAGTAAAGGTATAATCAGAGAGTCTCAGTCCGATTACGCAAGCCCTATCATTCTCGTCAAGAAAAAGGACGGGAGTGATAGGATGTGCGTCGACTACCGCGCACTTAATGCAATAACGGTTAAGGAAAGATTTCCGTTGCCGCTCATTGATGACCACATCGATAAGCTTGGCAAGTTTAAGTATTTTACTAGTCTCGACATGGCTACTGGCTTCCACCAGGTTCCAATGAAAGACCAGGAGTCAATTAGTAAAACGGCCTTTGTAACACCAGAGGGGCACTATGAGTATCTCAAAATGCCCTATGGCTTAGCTAATGCGCCAATTGTATATCAGAGAATCATCTCTAGAACACTTAAGCCCCTAATAGACGCTGGTAAGGTGTTAACTTACATCGACGATGTGCTTTTGCTCTCTAACACTATTGAGGAAGGGCTACATAACTTAGTCGAGGTTCTTAAGGTTCTAACAGCTTCTGGGTTTTCCATAAACTTAAAAAAATGTACCTTCTTAGACACCGAAATCGAATACTTAGGGCGCCTCATAGGAAATGGTCAGGTACGGCCGAGTCCAATTAAAATAGAAGCACTAGTAAAATCAGCCAAACCTACTAATGTACGGGAGGTCCGCCAGTTTCTAGGGCTCGCGGGATATTTTAGGCGATACATCGCCAATTACTCCTCTAAGACTTCGAGCATAGCTAGGTTACTTCGTAAAGGGGAGCCATTTCTCTGGGGTGCTGAGCAAGACAGTGCTCGTGAATACATTATCCATTGCCTGACCAATGAGCCTGTGTTAGCGATTTTCGACCCTCAACTGCCCACTGAGCTTCACACCGACGCCAGTGCTATAGGTCTTGGTGCAGTGTTATTACAAGAACATCCTAATAAAAGAAAGAGGGTTGTAGGATATTTTAGTAAGTCCACCCAGGGGGCTGAAGCAAAGTATCACAGTTACGAACTGGAAACATTAGCCATTGTTCGCGCCCTTCAGCATTTTCGCCATTATTTGATTGGTATTAACTTTAAAATCATAACGGACTGCAACTCCTTAAAAATGACTGAGCATAAGAAAGACCTGCTTCCGAGGGTTGCTCGCTGGTGGGTTTACTTACAAGATTTTACTTTCACTCTCGAGTATAGGAAGGGTTGTATGATGCAACACGCAGACTATTTAAGTAGGAACCCTCCAGTACAAGTCTCTCACATACGTAATCCTGTCAATTGGGCTAAAATCGCTCAGACAGCTGATGAGGAGACACAACAATTGATTGTCAAACTTTGGGAAGGGCAATTAGACCAAAACAGATACATAGTTAAGAATGAACTGTTGTTTTACAAACACACACCTACTGGTGAGGAACCACGACTCCTGTGTTTCATCCCTAAGGGTCACAGATTAAGCTTGCTCCGGGTTTTCCATGATGACCACGACCACATAGGCGTTGATAGAACTACCGATCTCATATTAAGGCACTTTTGGTTTCCGAACTTACGGTCGTTTGTTAGAAAATATATTAGTCACTGCCTTACTTGTCTATCTCACAAGAGGGTACCCAGGGCTCCACCTCAACCTATTCAATCTTGGACTAAACCAGATGTCCCCTTTTCTACACTACACACCGATGTTCTGGGGCCACTACCGGAGTCTCATGGTTTCAAATACGTTTTGATTGTCGTGGATTCGTTTTCAAAATTTTGTTTACTGTACTCGCTTTACCGGCAAGATGCCGATGAACTAAAACGCGTATTCACAAACGCAGTATCCTTATTCGGTTCGCCTTCGATGATAATATGTGATCGGGGTAGAATGTTCGAGAGTAGTGCGTTTCAAGGCTGGTGTGCTGACCAGGGTTGTCAAATACATTTCATTACTCCGGGCATGCACCGTGAAAACGGTCAAGCAGAAAGGTACTGCAGAACCGTCTTGAACATGTTACGCGTCGAAGCCGGTAATCGGGGTTCTGAGTGGTCAGAAGTCTTATGGAGGATGCAGCTCACGTTAAACATCACTAAGCAGGCTACGACACAAGCCTCGCCGCTGCAGCTGTTGGTTGGTATAGATGCTGCGACTCCGGCCATAAGGAACCTGGTGAGAGACGTTGCGTTAACTGACTGCGAACGTAACCGAGAAGCTCTTATGACCCTCAGAAGACAGCGGGCGTCGGAACTGCTGGCGGCTAATCAACAGCGTCAGGATACCTATGTCAACGAAGGTCGACGAGAGCCACGCAGTTTCGCCGTGGGCGACCAAGTGTTCGTGAACAAGACAACGCAGAGCACCGGCAAGCTGGACTCCGGCATGCGCGGGCCCTACAAAGTTCTACGCGTGTTGCCTCATCAGCGCTACGAGCTCGAGTTGTTGGCCGGCTCGTATGGCAAAAAGACTCAGGCTGCAGCCGAACACATGGTTCAGTGGCGTGGTGAATGGACGCCTGAAACTTGCTCCGCTTTCTTCGAGTGTGGTGAGTGACGACATGCAAACGTGGGGCCTCTGTCGTAGTAACAATGATGTCAAGCAAACGTGGGGCCTCTGACAATGGTTTAGTACATGTACGTGTCATGCAAACGTGGGGCCTCTGACACCTGTGTGTACTCATTACTTACTACTTCACGAACCCATATACGCAAACGTGGGGCCTATGTATGCGTTCGTGAGGGTGACATGCAAACGTGGGGCCTCTGTCATAACTGTAGAATGAAGAAGTATAAGAATATTATGCTCTTCATTCGATAACTACACTTGTACGGGTACTCGACGAATGAAAGTCCGGAATTTCATTTGACGAGGTCACTCGCTTATTGTTTTGTGTTTTGATATTTTTGCATTATTGTTTCCATTTTAAGATTTAAACTTTAATTAATTCATATTTTGAGTAAATAAACATTCCATAGTTTTCCCTTAATACTCTGGTCTCCTGCTGTGGGCGCTTGAGTGCACGCTTGTGCCCGTGACAGGTGATCAGCTTACAAATAAAGGAATAAATAAAAGACTTCCACTTTGATATTTCTTTAATAAATAATTTGTTCTAGTTATTCTTGAGCAACATGTATTAAAGATAAAAAAAAAAGACAGGCCAAACCCTAAGGTTGGAATGTCTTTAACGCGTTACATACATCTTTCCATGTTGCAGAAAGCGACGAAAATAATGATGAACAGGACATAGCCAGCACGTCGAGTGGATCAGAAAATGCGGTCGAGGACGCCCCGCGGTCAGGAACGGCCGTCTTACCAAGTTCCCCCACCGACGAGCCCGGTCCGAGCAGTGCAGTATAAAAGGCGGCGCAGTCGGCGAGCTCGCTCATTTGGTGCTCGGCTTTCGGATGCGACGGACGTTTTTCAGTAGCGTTATTAGTATTTCATTTTGTGCTCAATTATTTAATTATGCGGGTAGATGTTATTATTTGAGTTAAATTGATAAGAAAATAAAGTTTTAGGTTGCTGTATTACATTCTTTTTTTTAAATAAATTTCACTTCTGGTTTGTAAAATTATATTATTGACCATATGTCCGTCAATAGAACAGCCTACCATGGTATCACTGAGTGCATCCACGAGCCCGTTTATGTACAGACTGAACAGCACAGGCGAGGACAGCCCCCCCTGCCTCACCCCGCATTTCAACAAATATCCATCAGATAGCGTGCCAGTCCATCTGACCTGGTTAACTTGATTACTGTACCAATATTTAAACGTGGCGATAATATCTGCTGGAATGGAGATTTCATGTAACTTATTCCACAGTATGTCATAGTCGACCAGGTCAAATGCCTTGGAGAGGTCCAGAAAAGCAGCATACACAGGCGTCTGCCTCTGGGTGTAATACTTGACAATATGCTTCAGCGACAGTACAGCACTCTCTGTCGACAGGCCAGGTCGAAAACCAAATTGAGCATCGTTTAGCTGTATGTAGTTACTGAGCCGTCGCTCAAGCAAACCGTCAAGTACCTTTGCTAAAACAGTAGCTAAGGATATAGGTCTGTAATTATTCTTGTCAGTTATATCCCCAGTCTTATTTTTTACAATAGGAACAACAATAGTTCGCATAAGTTCGTCAGGTAAATAAGAGTGCCTGATACAAAATGTATATAGCATTGCCAGGACCCTTGGGAGATGCGGCCCTGCATTCTGAAGATGTTCAACGCTGAGGCAATCGTGCCCTGGTGATTTACCTCTGGTCATCTGCTTCAGAACCAACCTAACATCCCCAGCTGTAATACGGATAGGATCACCAACCACGACTACCCCACCATCGCCTACGTCCAAGCCCACTTCAGCTCTTTGTTGTGTTACAGGTTCAACTTTAAAGTGACTTTTAAATAGGTTTGCTATCTCCCTCGGCTCACTGATCCCGCTCACGCTCACGGAGACGGCTGGCTTAGGACTCAGTCTTTTTGTAGATTTCCAAAATTTCGAGAAATTTTTGGATTTGTATTGCGATGCCAAAATGTCCATTTTTATTTGTTCTTGGTTTTTTTGACATGTTTTTAATTTAGACTTGAACACTTTTCGCGATTCACACATATCCTGGTATAAACGTCCAACTCTTGGCCTACCGTGCCATACCCAATTGAGGAACGCCTGTCTCGCTCTCTCGTGAGCATCTTTCACAAACTTATTCCAACCTGCAATGTAACGTCCTCTTTTTTTACCTTTATGTTCAACACAACTAAGCTCAGCCGCCTCCCTGAGCGTGTTTACAATTGTATTATACAGTTTACCAATAACTATTCTGTGGTCAAGACGACTACATAGTTGATCGCAGCAAGCACTTAGTTCCTCCGGAAAATCAATAATTCTTAATGCTTCGGTACATTTCTTACGATAAGACTCAATTTGAAACTGATCCCTATCACCCCATGAAACCTTATTAGTTACTTGTTTTAAAGGAGACGGTACAATTGAAACTATTGTATTAAGATTAACATGTATCACCAGCGGGAGGTGATCAGACCAGTAGGTATCGTAGTATACCTCAACACTGCTTACAGTTTGTCGTGATGCCTCAGTGACCAGGCAATGGTCTAGCCAGCTTGTGGTTCCGTGAGCATCACTAATAAAAGTGTACGTGCCCGAATCAGCTCCAAGTATCTCTAAATCTATACAATTCCATCTCTGATCTGTACAAAAATTTAACAATTCTCTACCAAATAACTCTTTAGGATCGGCATTAAAATCACCCATTATAAATACCGACTCCAAGTTACAGCTTTCTACTATCGCTGCTATTTCGCTAATGCATTCACAAAAATCGGCTAAATTATTATAACTACTAGCTGTGCCCGCGACTTCGTTCGCGTGGTATAGTGACTTTCGGCAGCATTTTTCATTTTTTTAGCTAATAAGGTTTTTCGTTTTTTGTGTATTTATTTTATATAAGTATATTAGTTTAGCGCTATGATACATATTAACACATTAAAAAATTATTTCACATAGCCTTCCGCCCGCGGTTTCGCCCGCCTGTACTACACGACGTTATCTCGAGGGAAAGTTATATTTTCCCGGGATATCAATTAGTCTTTGTCACTCTCTAGCTCCTAAAATATCCACATCCTAAAAAAACACGCCGATCCGTTGCTCCGTTTTGACGTGAAAAACGGATATACAAACAATACAAACAGTATGTCAAAAGAAAGAACTTATCACGCTGAACAACTTCTCTTAAGATGCTATCTCATATAGTTTAACCTGGCTCCTAGGGTTCCACATCAGCTGGCTTAGCATGAACGGGTTTTATCATGCGATATGATATAGCACGTCATGCTGTCTTGCTTACCTACCCCACTAAGGTGGAAGCAAGACAGCAAGACGTGCTATATCATATCGCGTGATATAATGATGGTAATGCTCGCCAGGCAGGTGTACCAAGACCTTCAAACTTTGTACGTAAATAGAAAATGCTCATCACATTTAACAATTTTCCATACGACGGTATTTATATATCTCTCATAGTTTGGCTGGGCTGCTATGGTTCCACATCGGCCATTTCGATGTTCTAAATAGATTATAGCCTACCTATAAGTTGGCGACAACTAATAGCTATATGACAAAAAAAGTTTCATTAAAATCCGTTCAGTAGTTTTTGCCTGAAACGTGGACAAAAAATTCAAAAACTATATTTTTGGTATCTGTTCCGTTTAAGAAGACCCTTGGTGGTATTTTTTTTTATTTCTTTTCAATGTATACAGCCCCTGTACCGGCAAACCCCTGGACATGGGCTTCATTTGACATTTGATGCCCATATTTTGTGCTTCAAATGTCAAATGAAGCCCATGTCCATACCCATAATTTTTAGCCGGTAGCCCCCTGAATAGAATCGCATACAGTTTAATAATAAGTATGAATTATTTTATTTATTTACTTAATATACCTACACGGTAATTTTTTTATCGCCCCGGATAAAATTAAAAGGATTATTAATAAGGACCAACACTAAAATCGCAAAAAAAACAGCTATTCCTTACAAAAGTGCAAAAATATTTAATCAAAATGTATGGAACAGCTGATACTTTTTCGCGATTTCAGTGTTGGTCCTGGATAATAAAAGTTGTTTGTTTTCATGAGTAAAATAATCCCTAAAAATATCCGGGGTGATAAAAAAATACCTTGTATATTACATAAACAGTACCTACGTATTAACACATTAAAAATTTATATCACATAGCCTTCCGCCCGGGGTTTTGCCGCGTGTACTACACGACGTTTTTCCAAGGGAATGTGAAATTTTTCCGCTATAAAATTAGCCTATGGGACTCTCTAGCTCCTAAACTATCCACATACTAAAAAAAACAGGTCGATCCGTTGCTCCGTTTTGACGTGAAAGACGGACATACAAACAAACACACTTTCACATTTATAATATTAGTATATATTGTATGTCAAAAGAAAATACTTATCACGCTGAACAACTTCTCTTAAGGTGCTGTATTTGTATCTGTATTATAGTTAAGCTGGGCTGCAAGGGTTCCAAGTCAGGAGTACCAGACCTTCGATATTTTTCCGTCAATAGAAAATGCCCATGACGTTAAACAACTTTTTTAAGACGCTATGTTTGTATCTCATATAGTTTAATCTGGCTGCTAGGGTTCCACATCAGGTGTACCAGACCTTCAAACTTTGTACGTCAATAGAAAGTGCTAATCACGTTTAACAATTTTCCTTAAAACGGTATTTTTATATCTCTCATGGTTTGGCTGGACTGCTATGGTTCCACATCAGAAATTGCGATCTTCAAAATAAATTATAGCTATATGTTGGCAAGGACCAATAGCTGTATAACAAAAAAACTTTCATCAAAATCCGTTCCGTAAACTTTTTTGCCGACGCACGTCATCACACGAAAAAATTCATCCCCTGTTTTCACCCTCTTTAGGGTAGTTTTTTTACAAACTTTGAATGTCGTATTTATGTAGTGTTAATAATTAAAAGATTTTTATGGGAGATCACTTATTTATTTAACGATGCAATCTTAACACTCCTCCTTTGTCACCGCAGTATGTCAAATACAAATAGAAAGGCAGCCCGGCCCGGGGTTGCCAGACGTCAGAACCACAACTCAAAACATAGACTATATTACATCTATCCCTTTTTACAATTTTTTTTTTTAAGTAAATAAAGTAAAATTAAATAGCTACTACTTGTTTTTCTTTCCCCCTTTACAACAAACAAAATGATATTTTCTTTGAGATTAACATTCTCTTTGAACAAAGCCAAAATTATTTTGACACAAATCAAACAAAAAATATAGCTTACAACTACAGATAATGATATTTTCTTTGAGATTAACATTCTCTTTGAACAAAGCCAAAATTATTTTGACACAAATCAAACAAAAAATATAGCTTACAACTACAGATAATATAATACTATACTAAGTACTTACAACAAAAAATAATGTGTTAAAATAAATGTTCGTTTTTTTTGCAACTGCACATCCATGAATATCCAAACGGACAGAAAAAAAAATCTAGCAAGGTCGAACATGATAAGAAGTTCTTGTGTATGTAACACCATTACTGGCAATAATGTCATATGACCTCAAACCATTCTTATTAGCTATAGTACCAGATAACCACTTATTGATACTAGGATCTTTAAGAAACAATATATTTTGTCCAACATAAAAATCATCCTTAACTCTTGTATTTAAATTATAATACCTTAAATTTCTATTTTGCCCCTTTTCAAATTCTAAATTTACATTTTTATTTAGCTTTGGCTTTAAATAATTATAACAAACAGGTAATTTAGTTCTTAAATTTCTGTTCATTGCCAATTGTGCTGGTGAAAATTTTGTACCACAGACTGGTGCAGTTCTATAATGTAACAAAGCTACCCTGAAATCAGTCTTATCTTCGTAACATTTTTTCAACATTTTCTTAGCAATCTGGACTGCCCTCTCTGCCATTCCATTTGACTGAGGATATTTAGGACTGGAAAATGTAAACTTAAATCCCCATTCTGAAGCAAAGTCCTTACATTCCTTGGAGTCAAATGGAATGTGATCAGACACAATCTCATTTGGAGTACCAAAATTACAAAAAATACCAATTAATACATTATTAATACTTTTTGCGCTCTTACTATTGAGCAACTGTACATCAAGCCATTTTGAGAAATAATCATATATTACTAAATAACTTTTGCTTTTAAAATCCATGATATCAATTCCAAGTTTTGAAAATGGCAAATCTGGAATGTCATGGGACATTAGCGGTTCTTTAACATTTTTATTTTGATACATTTGACAAACAAAACATTTTCTTACAAACTGTTCAATGTGTAGATCAATTTTAGGCCAGTAATACATTCCTCGTGCAAAACTTTTCATTTTGCTTATGCCGAGGTGTCCCTCATGTAACATTTTCAAAATTTCCATCCTCATACTTTTAGGTATTATTAGCTTATCACGTAAGAATAACAGATTTTCATCAATTGAAATATCCGATCTTAATTTATAATAATAACGTACCTCATCCAGAATATGTTTTACATTATTAGGCCAACCATTTTTAGTATAATCCATTAATTTTTTAAGTTCTGAATCATTGTTTGTTTCCAATATTAACTTTTGTTTGGTCGCCTTTGTACACTGAAGGTATTTTGCCAGACCCACGCAGTGGATTACTTCATACATGTACGATTCATCAACATCATCACATTTTAGATAGGATCTAGACAACAAGTCTGCGATAAACATCAATTTTCCTTTTAAATATTTAAAGGTCAAGTCATACTTTAATAATTTTAATTTTAATCTTTGTAATCGTGGAGATGGAACATCATGAATAGATTTTTTCAACAGAGATTCTAAAGGTTTATGATCATTTAATATTGTACATTGTTGTCCATAAATGTAATAATGAAATTTTCTAGTCGACCAACAACACTCAAAAGTTCTTTTTCTATTTGTGAAAAATTTTGTTCACTACTAGTGAGACTTCTAGATGCAAAACAAACTGGCTTATCATTCTGTAACAAACAGCAACCTAAACCATCTTTGGAGGCATCACATTGAATTACAATAGGTAAATTAGGGTTAAAATTCTGTAAAACAGGTGCTTTACTGATTTTGCTTTTTATGTTTTTAAAAGCTGTGTCATGCACATTAGTCCATATCCAGTCAACATTCTTTTTCAATAAGAGTTGAAGAGGTGATGCAATATTAGCAAGGTTAGGAACAAACTGTCTTAGGTAGTTCACCATTCCAAGAAATATTTGAAGTTCTTTTTTATCTTTCGGGCAATTAATATTTAATATAGCTTCTACTCTGTTAGGATCAATTTTCATACCTGCTTCAGAAAAAATGTGTCCAAAATATTTTACTTCTCTTAACTTAAATTGAAACTTATTTTTATTAAAGCGAACATTGCACAATTTTGCTCTTTTAAAAACTTTATCTAATATTGCATCATGCTCAGATTCTGTTTCAGCACATATTAGCAAATCATCACAATAGATAATTACTCCAGGTATATCACCAAAAGCATTTTCATTATATTTTTGGAAAATTTCTGGGGCCACCGATAAACCAAAGGGAAGTCTATTAAATTTGTAACAACCAAACGGACTATTAAACGTACAGAGTTCACTAGAATTATTATCCAGTTTAATATTATAAAATCCTTCAGATAAGTCTAATACGGAGAAAAATTTCTTATTCGATATCTTAGGTAAAATTTCCTCTAAAGTAGGGATCAGATGATATTCTCTAAGTAAAACATTATTAAGATCTTTTGGATCGAGACAGATTCTTAATGATCCATCTTTTTTTTCAATAACTACTAGATTACTTACAAAGCTCTTAGGATGTTCGACCTTGGAGATAATTTGTCTGTCTTCCAGTGATTTTAATTTTTCTCGCAACCGAGTCAAAAGTGCATTAGGGACTCGCCTCGGTGGTCTCACAACTGGGTCTACTCCTGTCTGGATGTGCAGTTCCAACGGCTTCTTAAATTGACCGACACCCTGAAATAGTTCATAATACTTTTCTATTAAGCTGTTTTTACTAGTATTTATATTAGTTTTTATTGCATTAACATTATTATTATGATTAATATTCAAAAGTTTAAGTTCTATCAAAGTCGGTAAACCCAATATAGGTCGAACATTTTTATCAACAATTATAAATTCAGTCTTAAAAGCCTCATCATTTTTCAAAATAGTTAATATTCTTTTGCCGACAGGCTTAATGTGTGATCCCCCAAAAACTTCTAATATTATTTTTGTCTCAGACCATTCAGGATTTTCATCATCGACAATATTTTTAAGATCTTTTAAAGACAAAACATTAATCTGTGCCCCCGAGTCACACTTAAAAGTTACATATTTTGACTGTATATTTATTACTTCAGTCCATTCCCTATTATTACTTTCAATGAGGTTACAAACCCGTACGAGTCATAAGTCCTCGGGATTTTCTATTTCCTCGTTCGATTCTATGTAATGTACTGAATTCTTAGATTTACAACCTACAGCAAAATGATTAATTTTTTTACACAGAGAACAGGTTTTGCCAAAAGCAGGGCAATTTCTAGGTCCATGACGTTTGTTACATTTTTTACACAGGTATGTACTATTACTTGATGCTTTATACTTAGCTTTTGACTGTTGTTGGTCAGCGCTGTAGGGAAATGATTTCCTATGCTGGATGCCGATTCCATCTACTTCTGTAACTGGTAGACCTTGACCTGCGATGACCTTCACTTGTTTCTTAGCCAGTTCTGAGGTCCGACACGTTTCCACAGCTTCCTGTAGAGTCAGGTTTTTCTTCATCAAGAGTTTCTGTTGAATTTGGACGTCTCTAATGCCATATATTATTTTGTCCCTTAGCATTCTGTCTTTAAACACGTCAAAGTTGCAATTCTGTGCAATTTTTCTTAGATCTGTGTAAAATGCATCAAAATTTTCTCCCTCTTCTTGAATTCTCTTGTTAAAGTGAAACGTATTGATGATCTCATTAGTTTTAGGTTTAAAATGTTCTTCAAAGATCTCTATTACCTCATCAAGTTTTTCAGTATCAACCGAGCCTTTCAAGGTGTTTTCATACAGTTCTTGAGCAGATTGTCCTATGCAATTCAGAAAAATTGCAGCTTTTCTGGACTCTGCTACCCTATTAAGCCCAGCAGCAGACAGGAAAATCTTGAAACTGTTGAGAAATCGCTTCCATTGTGGATATAGATCATCCAAATTGTCGAGGTTGAGCGGTGCCGGCATGCGGTATTCCACGCCCGACATTGTATCTTCTTCGCAACTTTCGTAACCTTGAGTTTCTTCGGGGAACACCATCAAATCTTATGGTCGGCAGGTTCTTCAGTTCGGCTGCGCCATGTAGTGTTAATAATTAAAAGATTTTTATGGGAGATCACTTATTTATTTAACGATGCAATCTTAACACTCCTCCTTTGTCACCGCAGTATGTCAAATACAAATAGAAAGGCAGCCCGGCCCGGGGTTGCCAGACGTCAGAACCACAACTCAAAACATAGACTATATTACAATTTATTTATCTAATCAAAAGCCTATAAAACAATTTTGAAGCTTCTAGCTTTAAAAATGACGTAATTTCCATACAAACTTTCATCCCCTATTTCAACCCCTTACAGCCCTTTGTTTACATAAAAAAGTAGCCTATGTCCTTTCTCAGGCTCTAGACTATCTCTGTACCAATTTTTATTCAAATCGGTTCCGTAGTTTAGGCGTGATTGTGTAACACACAGACAGACAGATTCGCATTTTCGCATTTATAATATAAAAATAAGTAAGGAAGTAAGGATAAGTAAGGAAGTAAGGATTGTATGTCAAAAGAAAATACTTATCACGCTGAGCAACTTCTCTTAAGGTGCTGTATTTGTATCTCTTATAGTTAAGCTGGGCTGCTAGGGTTCCACATCAGGTGTACCAGACCTTCGATATTTTTCCGTCAATAGAAAATGTCCATGACGTTAAACAACTTTTCTTAAGACGCTGTGTTTGTATCTCATATAGTTTAATGTGGCTGCTAGGGTTCCACATCAGGTGTACCAGACCTTCAAACTTTGTACGTCAATAGAAAGTGCTCATCACGTTTAACAATTTTCCTTAAATAAGTTTTAAGCTTCTAGCTTTAAAAATGATATAATTTCCATACAAACTTTCATCCCCTATTTCAACCCCTTACAGCCCTTTTTTCACATAAAAAAGTAGCCTATGTCCTTTCTCAGGCTCTAGACTATCTCTGTACCAATTTTCATTCAAATCGGTTCAGTAGTTTAGGCGTGATTGTGTAACACACAGACAGACATTTTCGCATTTATAATATACTAGCGGCCGTCCGCGGTTTCACCCGCGTGGTTCCCGTTCCCGTGGGAATATCGGGATAAAAAGTACATATAAACCTTCCTCTTGAATCACTCTATCTATTAAAAAAAACGCATCAAAATCCGTTGCGTAGTTTCAAAGATTTAAGCATACAAAGGGACATAGGGAAAGAGAAAGCGACTTTGTTTTATACTATGTAGTGAAGTAAGGATTAGTAGGCATGTAGACACAAATAACTAAAATCGAACTATTTTTCAGATCTATCTTGATAGCCAAAATTCGGTCATTATTACATTCCACCACAGACACGGCATCAAAGATAGACTTTCTCCATAAAAGAGCCACCCCACCATACGGACGGCCTCGGATTAGATTAGTTGCATCCATAGAAGACTTGCCATGATAACCAAAGTCTTTACTAATATCACCCAACACAGATAATTCTGTAGGCAAAAGCCACGTCTCCTGGAGTGCTACAATATCTGCAGTCTGACAAAGAGTTCGTACACATTCAATAGATCTATTTACATTTTTACAATTAAAACTTACAAATTTTGAAGTTAAATTAATAGTATCGGTACACTTTTGACTACTCATTCTATATAAAATTTGATTCAATTACTCGATTTATATTTACTGACATTTACAAACTCACGAAAAGCAACACCGTTTGGCCATAGGTTTTCATCCATAAATACTGACAATTTATCCTTAGGTATCAAAAATTTATATGCTACATATTCCCTTTTTAATTTCATATCTACTTTTTGTAACACTACACTAACCCCCGTTTTATTTTTAATATAACATGTAATATCAGCAATAGAAGAGTTCATGTCTATATTATAAATGTAGAAAGGTATGCTTACTTCTGCCGCCTTGAAATTGCATTCTGGAGACAAATCAGCTTTCCCTTTCATACCAATAAATCTATTTCGGAAACGTTTACGTTGCATTAAAATCCAGTCCTCCTTTGGTTTCTCAGGTTTAAAGTTCCCCTGCTTTACTACTTCCGACATTAATCTACGCTCGCTGTTCGTTTCAGTAGGCACAGCCCGAGCCATAGATTTAACTAACTCACTATCGCTGTTCGAAACCGCTGTGTTTGAGTGACGCGCCAGTGCAGATGTCATTGGAGCGCAGATCGGTTCCGTCAAAACCGCGGCAGGGTTCTGTACGCGCTGTTGTTCACTTGTCGGGCACGGGAAGGATGACTCACCGCCCTCACCAAGCGTCAACGACGTTTGCGCAAGCGAAACTACCGTGTCCCCGACTATATCAACCGCTGCTTCGACCGGTATATTTTGCTCGCTCGTAATGCTATTTTGTGCGATGTTATTTTGATTTATCGACCGGTATTCCCCAGTAGATATGTGCGGTAATCCAATAGGGCCACTCTCGTAATTAAAACTGCTTATAAAAGCACCTCTTTTTCTACAATTAACGTTAACATTATCGTGTATATTTAACATATCTTTAGTGACGTATGTTTCCTTTATAGTAGCCAGATCATTTCGTAACATTATGATATCTTTGAGCAAACTTGAAGCGTCGATATGATCAAACGTCACCGGCGGTAGTCTCTGCAAATCCCTCGCAACATAGATAGGCAGTTTCTCGGGATCAGTTTCCTTAATCACTGCAATAATATCTTCAATATTTCTAACATTCTTGCCATCCTTTTTCCTCTTAATCAAGCGCCTGGGCAGGTCGGTCACCTCGAATAATAATTTCTTTGCCTGTGCTATTTCTTCTTCAGAAAAAGTGGTCGTAATCAGACGAACAATACTATTTTCATCCATTATATCGGCCTTATTTTGTATGAAAGCCAACAGCTCTGAGATTACTGTGCGGGACAGATTATTACGATTTATTATGTTTAGAAATAAGATGTATATAAAATTCCTTGAGTTGACCGTTGTACAATAAAATGATATTTTTGTGTGTATTTTACTCCCTCTGCTAGGTTGAGATAAATTAGATAAGTTTTTTGTGTTGTATATAGATCGTTTATAATATTGAAATAATTTGTAAAATGCAAAGGGCTCTCGATACGGTATTGCCTCGACGTACCTAAGGTCCGATTCGCTATCTCGCTCACTCGCGGGATATGCTCTTCTAGCACAACCGCGCCTCTAGCGGCACATCTCGGAACTCCCTTACACGCAGACTGCCACAGTTCCGAGAACTAATTTAGCGTCGCGCGTGTAAGTAAATTCCTTGAATTCTTTTGTGAGAAAATACGCGGAAACAATTAGAGTCGTTATAAATATCGCGTGCCCTCGCATTAAGATTCATTCGCATCCAGATATTGTAAGAAGAACAATAAAGTCACTCTGCCCGAACGAGCATCAACAACCAGTGGTTTTCTTCACCGTCCGGAACCTCTCCGTCTCCGCACAGTTTGTGTACACCGGGGCTGCTACCGCTCATAAACGGCCGGTCCCGTACATATTGGTCCTTCGAGCCGGATCAGAAGATACCTACTGAAGACATAGAAAACTACAGTCAAGATGGTGCTCACTAGAAGTGAAAAAGAAAGAAGAATCGCCGAGCGAATCACCCACGAAGAACCTCCTGTTTCCCCGTCACGAGGACGCGTGAGGGAGCCGCGTCAAGAAGCCTCGCCGCCACGTCGCCACGCTTCACCGCCGAACCAACGCGGCTCACCTCAGCGCCCCGACGTCTCGCAGCCACACCGACGCGTCTCATCACCGAACCATCAAGCACGCCCAGACGAACCTCCGCAACGACGAAGCCAGCACAGCCCAACGTCACGCCCGCCGCCGAGGCGCCACGTTTCAAGAAGTTCATCGCTTCACCGAGAGCTGCGCCAACCGGTGCTCCGTCAACCTTCGCCGTCTCCGCGTCGCCATGAGTCGCCACCACGCCGCTACGAGTCGCCATCACGCCACTATGAGTCACCGCCACGCCACGCGTCCAGCACACAGAAAAAGGAACAGGAGCAAAGAAAACCACCGTCACACCGTCGCACCGCACCGCCCAGCCGAGCGACGAGTACGAGGGAGTCGCGCGCCATCACCACGAAGTCCGAACGAGCGCGCCTCCTCGCAGAAGCCAGAGAAGAGATAGCCGAAAAAGAGCTAAACCTCGCCAAGGCCCGGTTAGCAAGAATCGAAGCCGACAGCGACGCAGAATCCGAAACCAAGGAACTAAGCCAAGACGACGAAGCGGAAGCCAATTCCAGAAACAGAACAGAAGAATGGATACAAGCCACGAAGCCACTCACAACCACCGAAGACGTCACGAAGGCGCCAGCACCGTCTCTACATACCACGCCTGCCGGGGCGACACCGAAGAAAGAGACGGCAATAGAAGTGAGCGAGCTAACTGCGGCGATTATGGAAGCGGCCAGAGCCTTTCAACCGAAGACTGAAGTAATCAGACACAGTTCGAGCGTCGAGTTACCGATCTTCAACGGCGCACACACCGACTGGCTGAACTTCAAGATGGCTTACGAAGATTTAACAGTCTACGGCTCCGCGAGAGAAAATACCGCCCGCCTACGCCGAGCGCTACGGGGAAGAGCCAAAGAAGAGGTCGAAGACCTACTCGCCGTCGTATCGAAACCGGAAGTCATAATGAAGGCACTTGAAAACCGTTTCGGCCGACCGCAAGTCATCGCAGAACTAGAACTCGAGAAAATCGAAAATATTCAACGAGTGACCGACGCACCGAGAGACGTCTGCGCCTTCGCCAATAAGATACAAAATGCCGTGACCGTGCTCTACACGTTGGGGGAAGAAGGGTACTGCCAGAACCCGAAAGTACTCAAGACGCTAGTCGAGAAACTTACGCCGAGCCTGCGATACAGATGGTACGACTACAAAACAAAAACAGCGAAGAAAGCAAGTCTCGACATGTTCCGCAAGTTTATCGTCGCCGAAGCCGAGAACTGCAGAGAGTTTGCGCCGCCCGAAAACATCACGTCCGACGAACGCCCGTCTACGCGTCAACCGCCGCAACCAACGCACCGAACTCGCCCGCAACGCACGCATCAGTCAACACAGCGAACACACCCGGCGCACCGAACAAACACAGCAACCGAAACAAGCGCGCCAGAGAGACAACGAACCTGCGCTGTGTGCGCGCAACCTAACCACTCAGCCTACGCGTGCGAAACTTTCAAGAGGGCGAACAACGACGAAAAGTGGAGACTGGCAAAGGAAAAGCAACTCTGTTTCCGTTGCCTAGGGGCGAGAACTTATTCACACCGATGTCAACTACGACGCTGCGGGGAAAACGGCTGCACTAAGACGCACCACCGACTTCTGCACTACGAGAGGCGCACCGAGGCCGCGCCGGCACCGCCGCCGCCGCCGCCGCCGCCGCCAGCTGCGAACATCGAACCCGAGATAGTTGCAACCACGAAGTCACGCCGAGCCACAAGTACCTACCTGAAGATCATACCAGTACGAGTCACCGGGCAGAGCGGGTTCATTGACACGCATGCACTCCTGGACGACGGGTCTACCGTCACACTGATAGACGCCGCCATCGCCGCAAAAATAGGAGCCGACGGACCCGCCGACATACTCGCTATCGAAACAGTCTCAGGGAGAGAAGAGGACAGAAACTCTCGCCGTGTCACTCTACAGCTGAATGGAAACAACAACGAGTTCAACATTCAAGCCCGTACGATCGAAAAATTGAAGCTGGCGCCGCAAACGATCACGAAAAACGACGTAGTCAACGCGCCGCACCTACGTGACATCGAAGCTCACGTATATTATGAACGAGCCACGCCGACGCTACTTATCGGCCAGGACAACTGGCACCTGTTAGTCGCCGAACAAATGAGGAAAGGAGGCGAAAACCAACCGGCGGCTTCTCTCACGCCGCTGGGGTGGGTACTGCACGGCGCCACCACTCGAAGCCTGGGACAGCGAGTACACTACGTCGCTCACGTGAACGTCCGCATCGAAAACGAAAACCGAAACGAAAATGCAGATCGCAACACCGACGAAGCAATGAAACAATTCTTCTCCCTCGAATCGCTCTGCATACAACCGAAAAAATCGAAGTCCAACCCCGAAGAGCTCGCGCTTAAACAACTTCAAGAAAACACAGTGAAGAGAAACACCGACAGCGGCTACGAAACATCGCTGTTATGGAAAGATAGCGTCGCGTTACCGAATAACTACGACGGCGCGCTGAAAAGGATGATTTCGACCGAGCGGAAAATAGATAAAGATGAGACACTGCGCAGCAAGTATCAAGAAAACATAGAAGCGCTCCTGAGGAAAGGTTACGCCGAACCAGCCCCGCCGGTCATTGACCCCGGCCGCACCTGGTACCTACCTCACTTCGCCGTGTTCCACCCAGCGAAACCGGGAAAAGTACGCGTCGTGTTCGACGCCGCCGCCCGTTACTCCGGTACTTCGCTCAACGACC